>JAHDVE020000008.1:0-16733 GCA_022606495.2 Halesus radiatus
AAAATCATTTAAATTTACTGAAATCGTATATTCTTCTTGTAAAATAAAAACGAGAGACGTTTCTTTTAACCTATTAGACTTACGACGAGTGATAAAATAACGTCCCACTTTGGGGAAATGGGAAAACCTCAACTGTAGGAACCTGGCACATTTCCCAATATACAAACGAGAAATATATCAATATGTCATGTTCCTCTCTGGGTCACATTTGTAGAAAATTCAATTACTTTTCCGAGCGATATTCTATCTGCATAGCTTGATTGCAGATTGCATCCGTTCGCAAACAATAACAATTGAATTTTCCACCAGAGTTTTCCTAATGATGAAAGTTTTCAAATTTCAAAAAATAAGCCTTTTCCCTAAAACGTTATAATAATCATGAAAAGTCATACTAGTGATTGTTTTTTACAATTAAACCGGATGTTGGTGTTGCACAATAAGGAACTCCAGTGAAAAATATAACGGTTTTAAAAATATATATTCATATAGATCAGCAAACGCCGATTTTTAACTTTTATTAAATATAATTATACTTTATAATTTATAAATCGTTATTTAAAAGTGAATAAAAAATCATCTCATAAAAACCTTCTTATGTTGGTACCATTACATTTGGAACATCTGACTTCACGGGCGCATTCTGTTTTAGTATTAGTACCACATTTTTAATGTTCACTTTTGTTTTGTATTTTAAATATGTATTTTTTTATGTATTTTTTTATGTATTTTTTTATGTAGTTTTGGAGAAATTTAAACTTAAATTGGGTGACTTTAAGCTCTATAATTGTTGTTCAATATAAAATTTATTATTAGTGAAATGAATTAGAGTATTCATGAGCAAACCAATTATCAGTACGGATTTTATGATAACATTAATGCTGGATACTAATATTCTTTAAGTTAAAGTTTCTAAAAAGGTACATAATTTTATTACGCATGTTTAGTTATGGTTTACTATGAATGGAATATAATATAATGTACTGTAAAGCTCATCCTTGTTTTGATATTTGACATTCTAACCTCAAAACCGAACGGTCATAGATTTGGAGCGTTTTAGCGGGCTGTGAAAAATTGAAACTTATTTTACCTATGAAAACTGACTTTAGAAAAAAAACGAAACATACCGGTATTTATGTTTGAACGTCATTATTGATAGAAAAAAAAATGGAAAAATTCACTGGAGTTCCTTATTCCGGTATTATAAACTTCAGGATGATTAAAAAAGTGCCTGGTATGATCATTTTTGAGAAGAAAGCGAATAAATAAAATTAAGTAAATTTTCACCAATGTTCTTTGTTTCAATCATTTTAATTTATGTTGCTGGACTCTTATAGTAGATATCAGCTCTTAACTCAGTGCAGCAAACGCAGCCAAAAAATAGACAATTTCCCAAAATCAATTTATTGTATCTTTCTAAGGTTTAAAATGTCAAAGGTATAAATAACATCAATTGCATAATGAGTTCTTCATTACTCACGAAATTCTAATTAGACAACAGTCCATAAATAACTCACTGTAGAAAGATCAATTCTCACTGGACCATTCATCAGAAATATATTCAGTGTTAACAACGATAGTGTTTTTATCTAGTTTGAGTAACAATCACCCATCCACGTCAAGATTTTCTCGGTATATTCAATCTTAAGTCGAAGATTTACAACCTTGGCCAGATTGAGAACTTCTTGGCGCAGACACCAACGCTTAGCTAACAACAGGGAAACTTCACCCCTAACACAATTTTTTGCACCTGCTTGGAACTATTTTATTTTAAAAGAATAATCCAAACTCTTTCTCTCTTTCCTTTAGGAACATTATAAATCCATTAGGATTTCGGGAAGTATGGATTTAATTTATAATATCTCAAGTATTCACTTCAATTGTATACCGCACCGTTTAGCAAACCATCTAAAGTACGCTTTAAGTGGTTATTAATATAAATTGTAGCTGTTGTTTTGGAAATATTGTTTTTATACCCCTATAAATGTCAGTTACACAGCTTACACACGACAGTTTACCTCTTGCTAAGTGATCTCAAAAAGTTTTAGAAAATTGCCGTGAAAAAGCCCAATTGGTCTATCAGACGCATCAGTCTAATAATAAATATTAACGTCGGAATGAGCTTTTTTTAAACCAAATAAAAACATTGGAGAAAGAACAATTTCTTTTTATGGATAAATAAGTTTCTGAAAGGGGTATTATAAAGATCATTTTAAAAGTCCCCATAAGAACGCCAATAAAAGACTTTTTAATATATTGTGCAGTACCTAACATCCAAAATATCTATGCTAAGAATGTTTTAATCAAACGTTTTTAAAAGTTCAAAAAAATCAAAGAAACTTAATTTTCACACAAGAGCGAACCAAAACGACATTATGAATATTCATAAATTTGAAAATGCTTTTGGACAAAGGAATTATAAATATCTATCCACTAAGCTATTTAATTCACTTCCACCGGTCATAAAAAAACAGAAAAGGCAAATGATTTAAAAAATCTAATCAAAACCTGGCTCAAAGAAATCAAAGAAGAGGAGTTATCCAGCATCTTGAAAAGAATTTCGTAGGAATTTAAAAACTGTCCGTTTTGAAATAAAACCTAGTCCGCCTCAGCACGGTAACCTCTAGTGAGGAGGACTAAGAAAAACATTTCAATAAATGATTTAAAATTAATTTTGTATTGACCACTTTATTAATATACACACATCTACATGTTTCGAAAGCGATGCTCTCTTCATCAGGAATATATAATACTAAAAAATAATAATGTCAAGTATAGACAAATGATAAACAAAGAATACAAAAATGTAAGGATAGGCACATAATGAACTTAAACAAAAATTGATTAAAGTAGGTAAGTAATTAATAAAAAATTATTATAAAACATTGAATAACAAATTTATATTAGAAATTAAAAAAAAAAAATTATCATTAATACTGATATAAATTCGATTGAAAAGATTACTTTAAAAAAAAAGAAGATTATTGATTAAATGTAATTCATTATTAACGCTTTTTCTGATATCTAAAATTTCAAATTTGTCTAATCGTAAATCGGTTATATTTGTATGTAAAAATTTAGACATTTAGAAACATGTAGACATGTGTATATTAAAAAAAGTAGTGAATACAATATTAAGTATAATTTATTTAAATAATGATGTCACAAAGCGAATACCAATCTTTTGAAGATAATTATTAAAAACATTACAAATTGTCTTATTAGCTTTGTAAAACTGTATAAACTAAATGAAAAAATATGTATTGAAACTAATTAAATAAAAAAAATATAACCAGTCCCCGAAGAAACAAGTCCAAATTAATTTTTTCGACCTATTTTCCATAGTTGGTGTCAATTGCGTCGGGCCTGCCATGTGCTATACATGATAATGGCTGCCATTAGTCATTTTGACACCTGGAATATTTTGATGGAGTAAGAGCTAATGATCATATATCATGTTCAATAAAAATGTGTTATTAATTGTCATCGTTTTACATTAAAAATTACATCTGGTAGCTCCAACCGTTCGGAAAATATCTTTTTAAAAACATTGAACTAAATAAATGGAAGTTGCCTAAAAAAACATCGTATTATTTTGTCATTGAAAATAATATTAACACATCTGGGACTCGAACCCAGGACCTCTCAGTTTATCTGGGACCAGAGCCCTAACCAATTAGACTAATGCCACTTACTGTTTTCGTCATTTTGGTTTAATCATACTTCAATTAATTCTCACATATCTTTCTACGTTGATTGCAGGATTCTACCGGAATTTATGTGCAATCTAGCCCTGTTTTTAAAATTATCAATATGGTTGTTAATTATCAATATGTAACCAGCACGATTGACATGATTTCAAAAGAAAACTATTGCTACTATTTTTGAGAAAATCCGTTTTTAAAACAAGAGCACTTTTATAATCACAACAATCAATTTTGTGAAAAGATAAGTAATTTTCAATTAACTTATGTTAAGCGACCATAGTTGTAATAAAGTTATAGGGGTACATATTTTATTTATTTAAAAAGTAGAATTTGTTCACACCAGTTAATAATTATCGGTCACCTACTTGGATTCCAAATAATTTTGTGCTATTATATGCATCTCCCTTGCCCCGCTTCCCCCCCTTTTTTTTGACGTAGTACAATTAAACCCGCCGCCGCCAACACAAGTTCCGCTAACAATTCGAAATGCCGCTGAACTTTAACCTCGTCACCGACCAGAATTGAACGCCGAATATCCAGTATAACACAAGTGAATACTACATGTGCAGTGAGTGAATTGGTGAGTCCATTTCTTGCCCTTAATTGTCTTGTTCCTTTCGTGACAATAATCGAGGGCCTTCATAGCTTAAAAATACAATTCGCAATCGCAACCATCGTGATATTACGATTGGCATCTACACACCACCACCCGCACGCATCAGAGTTATTTAACTTATTTAAGCATAATATATGGACACATGGTAAAACTTACAGGAATGCATTGTGTTCTTTTTAAATAAAAAATAGAAGATAAATGCTTTATAATAAATCAATTAATTCGGCCCCGTTCTTAATATGTTCCCTGTAAATCACTCTGTTTTACTGTAAATCCCTTATCTATACATTCTCGATTATATATTGGAGTTATTTCCCTCTCCAACACTTTCATTACTCACTTATATAAAATATTTAATTTATATTTTCCAACAAATTTTGCACCATATAACGTATACAAAGAAATCCTGCCTTTTTTGTTTTTTTCAAAAAAGTAAATCAAAATTAATATTGTGATAATTAAGTATGCAAGTATCTTAGTTTTTTACTATTCTCGCAGTTTTTTTGGATCAAAGTAATTTTCAAACTGTCTCCGCCGCTTTGAACGCCGAAACAGCATAATCACAATAATAAAATAAATAAAGTACTTAAATAACATGATAATAAAATAATCAAATCTATTCAATTACTTTGTGGTGTCATTTTTAATAAAATGTACAAGTAATGTTGAATACATCTGGTTTACAAAATGGATAAATTTGAAATTGTAGAAATAAGAAAATGTGTTAATAGTCAATTAAGTAAATATTTATTGAAAAAAAAAACTATTTCTTAAATTTTTTTTCACATTAATATTAGTAATAATACAAACAAAAATTATATGCCTTTTTTATTTCCTTGATTTAATTTATAATATAAATAAAAATAAATTTTATTTTAAATTTATTATTTTATATTTCATAACAATTATTTTATTGTATTATTTTAACATTTTTAATTAATTACTTATTATTTTCATCTCTTATTGTTAATTTTTGTTTAGCACAGTTATTTGTCTATTGTTACGTTGTTATTTGTCTGTTCTTGTCATTATTTCTTAGTATACTCTGTCTCCCGATGAGGGAAGCTTCGCTCCCGAAATATATTGATATTTACATTTTAAATAGTGGTTTATACAAAACATTTCTCAACAAAAATATAAATTAAACACAATAGCAATTAATTAATTCTCTATCACCTTAAACATTCTTCGGTTCCCCACTGGGTTCAACTTAAACGCCCTGCCTTTGACCGTATTAATAAAGAACCTTGTCGGCAGTAAATTAATTAAAAATAAACACAGTTTATAGTTTCGCAAACCAGCCGAATTACGTTCAAATACAGGCGCCCTGGCGGCATCCATTCAGACATTACTCGAGTGTAAAATTGAGGACACGAGAGCGCCAAGGGTCGGAATATAAGTATCCCTAAATAAAGCGAGACATCTTTTACAGCGAAACAACCCTTAGGCTTCTTGTTGTCCGTCCGCTCATAAGCCTCTAAGGCGTATTTCGTATTATGTAGTTCGCATAATAAAAAGGATTTATACATTCCGTGTGGAAGGACATGAACTGTCTTTATTTTCTTTTGCAAATACTAAGGTGTGTGAGCTAGTGGAATTAGGATGCATTGGAGAAGTGTTCAATAAGGTTTTATGCGGTTTTTAACCATCTTTATATATATATATATATATATATATATTTATATATATGAAAACGAACAGTAAAATTTCCGAAAAAAACGTGAATTGTGATTTTCGTATTTAAAATATATATTTTTTAAAAGAATTTTAATTTACTTTGTATTCACCACATACACATCAACATGTTTCGAAACGGATGCTTTCCTCATCAGGAATATATAAAATATGTATTCTATATATATTGTTTATTAATAAAGTGGTGAATAAGAAGTAATTTTTCATTAATTTATTAATAATGACGCCACAAAGTGAATACTAATCTTTTGAAGAAATTATGGTATTCGGTAACCTACGACAATATTATTTAATTGGCCCGAAGGTTTTACTGAAATGCCGAATTATTTCTTGTTTTTAATGTCTAATTTCTGGTGTAATGACTGATAAAATACATGCAATATGAAAAAAAAATTGCATTTTTCATATAAAATGATCTTTGTCTCAGTTTTTTAATCTCCGATTGAACTCCCAACG
Organism: Halesus radiatus; assembly: GCA_022606495.2. NCBI lineage: Eukaryota > Metazoa > Arthropoda > Insecta > Trichoptera > Limnephilidae > Halesus > Halesus radiatus. Next base: position 6,472 of record JAHDVE020000008.1, read on the forward strand.
AGATTGTAGGCTAATTAAAAGATGTATAAAAATAGGATTTAAACAGTAACTTCAATGTCATTGTTTGTCAGTGTTTTCTAATATATGTGTCCTGTGCGTTCAGCCATCATTAATCAAGTCATACCATCTCAGCCCAGAACATTGCAATTTAATTAAGTTTTAATCTGGAGTGCTCTACCAGGTAAGTATGTTTTCTGTATATGTACATAATAAGATAAACCCTAGCAAGTAGTATTTGTACACCGTCTTTGAGGTGATTTTTCACAAAAACGGCGCTATATAAATCGTCAAAGTATTATTATTATTATTATTATTAATGGTATCCCCAACTTGTACACACAGGATATCCGAGAGAAAAGTGCAGCAAATTTTGGAGGTGTTTCTACTCGATAATAGGTAGGTACTAACAAATAAAAAGATGAATACCCTTTTATTGTAGTTTTTTAAGTAAAAACATTTTTATAACGTAAGATATGGAATTTCGGAAAAAGTTATTCGTCTTTTTTACTTGTACTATTTCGTAAAATTACCTCCCGAAGTAACTGCACTTTATCGTAATTAATTAACATTAAAAATGAGAAAAAACAGATGTTTTGTTGTTTTGAAAGACATCCCTGTCCCCTGTCCCTATTATAGCATTTTTAAAATGGTAATAAAACAAGTTTTTTCGGAAAAAATAATTGAATAAGTGAACATTACAGATTCAGATATTTTTAGACTTTAGGTACTGTTTAATTTAATCATACCGTTTCTTAAAAATATTCTATTACTTATGATTAAAAATCACTGGCAAGCATAAGTTTATTAAGGAATACATTAAATTGAACAGTTCTAAGGTTTCTGGAATCTCATCTGATGACAGCACCATATGGAGGTCCGGGTTTGTAAATTTCGCTTCACAAAAGTTTTGAGTCCAACATTCTCAATTTAGTTCAACCGAAATGAAGGTAACAGAATGTTTACGACAGCCAACTGATTTGCCTGAAATACCGTAGATTTGGAAGCAGTCAGACATTGTGAATTACGGATTTAACTATTTTGTTTTACTTAAAAATATATATTGCTTTCAATTTATTTTAATATCTTATTGAAGCTTATAAACCTCATTCTAATATTAAATCATTGCAGATGATAATATTAACAAATTGTAAATGAAACACGTAACCGAAAAAAACACAAATAATAATAAGGTATCAGTCGCATCTGGAAATCGAACTCAGGACCTCTGTCTTACCAGGAAAACCACTCTACCAACTGAGCTTATAAGACCTGTTCACTTCAAGAGTTGTCAATATTATTCCCCTATTGAAATACTATATTATTGGCTGCTGTCTTTATGACGATTATTGTATAATATCGATTAAGATGGCGTGAAGTAAACTGGTCTCATTAGCTCAGTTGGTAGAGCGGTTTTCCCGGTAAGGCAGAGGTCCTGGGTTTGATTCCTAGATTCGACTGATACCTTTTTATTTTTTGTGGTTTATTCGGTTTTGTGTTTAATATAAAATTTGTTGATCTTATCTGCTGCACTGATTATATTTTTCCTTCTTCAACTACGTTTTAAGTCATGTTCATTAAATATAATAACTAACTAACTAACTAACTAACCATCACGCCGTTTCCCCGCAGGGGTAGGCAGAGAGGACGGACCGCCAAACAACTCGATCTTGGCATACACTTCTTGCTTCATTCACATTCATACAACGCCTCATAAATTCTCTTAATAGATGAATTATATTTCAACTCAGGTTTTCCCGAGTTTTCCATGTCTTTGCTAACTCCCAAATCGAAATAACTTCCAGACAGAATAAAACTACTCAATGGCTTCGATGCCTTGTAGCTCTGTAATTCCCCCTATATTATTCATAAGGGTTAAAATAAAATTACGACGTATGATATAACCTACTACTGTTCTAAAAATCGGCTCATAGCAGCCTCACATTACTAAGTTAGCAGGATTTTAATTGAATGCACCCGTTCATCTGGTCTTGGAATAATTGTAACCGGATTTCACTGCACACGGCGTCGCAATGCTTTCATGTGAATGAGTTTGCGTACAACCCGACAGTTGCAAAGTTTCGGGACCGAATTTATTGAATTTACTAAGGGTACACGTTAGCACATTCGCGGAAATTCTATGGCAGACTGTAACAGTTATGTAATTGCATTAATCTGAAAGATATACATCGCTTATTCAGTACGGATTTCAGTGAATTTCAAGTTAACCCATAATAATAATAATATTTGTTATTTATTTCTTATGCCTTACAAACACGTTATTTATTTATTTGTAGGAAGCAAACAGCTTTAATAATTAGCTTATATACATAGGAAGTTTAACAAAAGGAAAACCAACAAAGTTTCTTGTGCTAACAGTGGTTAAGTGCAGATGTTTTATTAGAAAAAAAAACAAATTAAGTACAAGGGGGGAGAAGAAGAGGAAGATAGGATCGGGACAGAAGATGCTCTCGATAAATTTTGTGCATCAATTTATCGTCGTACGTATTACATCGGTTCGATATTTTGAAATGGTATTATGAAGAATGTTGATATTGTGAAATTGTGCAAACAAAAATATATTATACATTTGATGCTTATGAGTAATTACATGTACCTACTTAATATTTTTAAGACAAAAATATTTACAAATTTTCAAGTAAAGAGAAAAAGATGAGTCTTTCAAGAATCAATAGGATTTCCATTTTGAATCTTTTTTCACTAATGCAAAATATGTCGATATCCTGTGAGATTTTATTGAGTAGCAATATACTCCTCCCCACCGGGAGAACCATTGGAGGGTTGGCCCTACAGCCAGGAAGACTAGATAGTCATTAGGAACATAGAGACTTATGCATTCCAAAATAGCTGAATTCTCTAGAGCCTTTCAGCAGTCTAAAAAATGCAACATAATTACGCGTTTGAGTAAGAGCTATATTCACCTAACACAAGTTACGTAAGAAATCCATTGAAAGTGTGATGGAATAAAAGAAAAACTGTTTGTCATTATTACCATCAATAAAAAAAAATAAAAACATTATTTATAAATAAGTTGTTATTTAACTTTTTTTTTTCTCATTTTTTTTTTTTTACAGTAACTCCACACAGGAGACCAAGGAGGAAATAATTTCCCTCAAGGCCTATATCATCTTTGGGGATGCTGTGTGGAGGATCTTTTAGAGGATAGGAAGGAGTGAACTTGGGTCTTGAAGAGACCCATGTTATAGGATGGAGGAAACACAGAGGCTGGCAGATCATTCCACAGCCGAGCTGTTGAACACAAGAACGAGTCGTAGAAGCGACCCGTTCTCATGTGACAAATGTCGACCGTGTGCAAATGTTGGGCGCGCGTTTGGCGTGTTTCCCGACTATGCACCGGTGCCGAAGGGATCAATGACGCCAGTTCCTCGGAGCATCTTCCATTAAAATACCGGTAGAACAAGGACAGCATTCCCACCCGACGTCTGTGCTCCAAAGATTGCAACCCATTGTTAAGATAGGCGAATCTATCAAACGGACCGCCCGTTTCTGCACAAAGTCAAGGTTTTTTTTCAGATATTTTGGGACTCCCGACCAGAGGTGGTTGCCAAATTCTACAATGGGGCGCACTTGCGATTTGTACAGGGTCAGCAGTTGTGTACTATTAAAGTATCTGCGGGCTCTGTACAATACGCCCAGCTTCTGAGAGGCTAACTTTACTCGGGCCTCGATGGAGCCCCCATACCTGAGCTGGTCACTTAAGGTTACACCAAGCATATCAATGGAGGGCTTGTTGGGAAGATTGTTTCCATTAAAGGAGACTAGATTGTCATTTCGATCCCTTTTAGATGTAATCAGACATGATTGGGTCTTTGAAACATTAAATTCGACGAGGTTATTCTTACCCCAAGAGGAGACCCTCTCGAGGTAACCGTCCATTCTCTGCTTCAAAGCCCTCCGAGCCATTGGAGTTTGTGTGCTCTTTGGGGGCTTGTCAAACAAAAAGCTATCATGGACTGTACTGTCATCCGCGTAACAATGGATTGGTGCACATGTCAAGAGGTTATTGATGTGCAACAAAAACAATGTCGGAGATAGAACCGATCCTTGTGGGACGCCAGCGTTTATTGAATGCGAGGAAGAGATGAAACCATCAGCAACCGTCTGAATTGATCTTTCCCTCAAAAAGTCGGCAATCCACGTACACAAGGAAACGGGAAGTCCGTAAGAAGGCAGTTTGTTGACAAGTCCTCGGTGCCAAACCCGGTCAAAGGCCTTGAAATGTCCAGTGAGACCGTTTGAATCTCACCATAACGTTCCAGGCACCGTCCCCAAACATGCGTCACATACGCGAGAAGATCACCGCACGAGCGGTTCCGCCGGAATCCGTACTGGCGGTCGTTAATGATTTTGTTCTTCTCCGAGGTATGTAAGCAGTTTCATGTTATATAGTTTTAGTAATTGACAAAAAGGTTACTGCTCAGCTAAACATTCCGGAGCCAGCTGGCTTTCAGCAGTGGCTACAGAAATTATATGAAGTTAAAGATACATTAAATCTCTATACTTAAATAAAATAAAATTAAATTAAATGAAAAAAAAATATTTTTTATGTAAAAATAAAAAAAATTAGAATTTAAAAAAAAAATCTTAAAATATGCTTTAACTTTTTGTATCTACTCGCTTTTGAACTTTTGAATAAGATTTATATATGGTTCACTTCGTTTTTTACACTAAGAAATATATTATACCATCGTATAACTGAATTCGTGGTAAAATTCTATTACTGTGACCGGAGCGGTACTTAAGTGAAAACCTATTAGTAGTTTAATATATTTACCATACGTATTAATAATTGTAATTTGTTTGTTTTCCAAAAAAAATAAATTAATAAATAAACCTGCTGCTTTTCTTACTCCGCGAAACTCAATGTGTTTTCGAAATTTAATTGAATTATATTGGTGTGTAGAATGTGTTGAGTAGGAAGCATCCGACTGGCTGTCGCCTCAGCGTTTCGACGAGTAAAACAATGTCAACACGTCTGTTTTGTGAAGAGTATGATCTTTAAAATGAATAAGAAGTTATTTCTTTACACCACAGCACTATTTAATATATAAATATCATTTTATTAATTGATAAACTAAAGTTTTTTAAGACTAGATTTTTGTGCATAGCGCAAAGGATAACAATTATTTTTATAAACAATAATTATCCAAATTGAAAAAACCTTCCAAGAAAAGATAAATGTCGCCGACAGGACACGAACCTGCAACCTTCTAATATCCGGTCAGATGCTCTACCATTGAGCTACGTCGGCTTATCGCAAACCCGCCATGTTAATCAATATATACTAGTGTTTCGTTCAATAATTACGGTTTTTTATTATATTTCACCTGTAAACAACCAACTTTATTAGTATGAAGAAGGCTTGTAACGGCTAAATCCCTCAATAGGTGGCGTCGAGACAAATTATCAACATATTTCGGAAGCGAAGTACAATATACTATCGTGATATTCAATGAGGGAAGCTTCGCTTCTGAAACATGTTGATATTTGTATATATTAAACAGTGCAAACAACGTTTGTAAACAAAGTATCTACTTCTTACTAATTTTAAGGGTTGGGGTGATTTCTTTTATACTGTGCAATCCATTGGTCTGACCACTGGGGCTGGGGAAGTCATAACACACTAGAAAAGTAGAATTTTGCCCAAGAATGGTTTCACTGCATCGGCTGTGTGCTCTTTGTTCCCGAATTCGATTGCATCAGCAGTATAGGCAAACGATTGATCGCGAAGCAAATTTTGGTCGATCCGAATAATTTCGATTGCCACTTGAAAATAATTATTCATTCCATATTGTAAAGTAACAACCATGGGTGAAAAAAATGTACGTCTCGATCGTAGAACAAATTAGTTTTGCTAGATTCGTGATTATCTGTTAATTGAGCGGTTTAACGGTCAAACTTTTAAATAACTAAAATAATTTAATAACGGTATAAATTCTTGTTAAAATTTAATCCCCTAGGGTAAAAAGAAAGCTCCCAACCTCAAAAACGTTGAGAACCCTTGGTCTATGCCTTTGCTCCTGGAATTAGGTGTTGCGTGCGATGGATTCGATACATTTATTAAAATTGTTAATTAAATTTTAAATTCGATTGTTCTGAACGCATTTAATCAACCTATACATACCTAAACGAACTACAAGTAAACATTAATATTTTACATATGTATATCTCGTTTAGATTACAGTTTGCATTCCCCAATTCAACACTTACACAGTCTTGGTAACAAATACTTAAATGATATGTATGTATTTGTTAATAATCTAAACTTGGCAAATTTCAAGAAAAGTATGAACGAATTATTTCTACCTAGTTTATAAATTATTGTTAACTACATCTTTTTACATTATTTACTTATTTGTTATTAATGTTAATATTGACTTTGTGGATATTGCATTATTTATTTTTTCTGTTCTTTTATATTCCTGTGTATTTTTAGCTTTGGTGCAGTTTTTTCTTTTTTCTTATTTCAAGTGAAATTAACTTGTGTGTAGATTTTCTGTTTTTATTTCTTTATGTGATTTAAAAATGATGTACTTGCATGAAAAGCCCTCTTCGAATTTAAATAATAAAATTAATGAAAATTAAACATTCACCAATGCAATCTCTTTGTAAATTAATTCCGATTGTGAAAATGTTATTTCTTCTTTATTTAAAACTGAGTAAAGAAAAACGCTCGAAGTTGCACTCGATCTGCATGAGCTGCACCCCTGAAACCGGTCAGTAAGAGTACTATATAGAAACCACTTACCATTCTTCTTGTAAAAGATGACCTCCAGCTTGAGCTCTTGCTTGTCCTGCAGCGAGGTGTCGATCTGCACCTTGTGCTCGTCCATCGTGTCCGAGCCGTACAGGAACTTGCAGGCGCACCCTTTCTGCATGATCTGCGCGCGGCTGAAACCGGTCAGCTCGCAGAACCCGTCCGAGCAGTACACGATGGGGTACACCGTCGGCACCTGCGCGTTGCCCAGCACGAAGTTGCTGTCTGCAAAAAAACAAAAAAATACAAATTAGCTTTGAATTATAGGTTAGTTACTCACGTTCGTCAAAACTTCATTGGTTTTATTTTGCTTTTGTTTATATTTTCAAAGTATCACTACACCACTGCAGAGAACTAGCTCTTGAGTTTGGTGTAGGAGGAAGGGTAAAAATGTTATTATCCACGTATATAAAAACCTAGAAAATCATAAAAAAAATCGGTCATAAATATATTACAAAAAATCACATCAAGAAGGATCTCCTTATGCCGAGGAGCACAGCCCCAAAATATCAAAAGATATTACACATAGAACACATGTACCAGACGTAATCTGGGACACAAACGAACTGTATGAGGCCGGCTGATCCTAATCTACGGAGCGGGGCTGGGAGGGGAGGTAGCACTCCCACCGTTCCCTCTGCGTGGAGGAACGGTACTGACGACAACGACTTTTGTTGACGACTTTTGAAAATTCTGCGGGCCTTGTCCTTGTGACGTCGCTTATCGGGGTCCAGTCCGAGGCAGTAGTCCGATGGAAGTCCAAGGTAAGCAGTGGTCAGAGTAAAACAAGACGGGTGGATCAGAAGTCAGAGCGGGCAGTGGAGATAAAAGTACTTGTCAGGCTGGCGGTCAAATGCTAACTGCCCGAAGTGGCCTTTGCAGGCCACTTAAGGTGGTCCGCAACGTGCATACCTACGGCGCCGTGTGGATGCCTGACAAGTCTGTCTCCCTCCCACTAGCCGTACCGCTCTAACGTTTTATTTCAGTCATTATTTCCTTGAGCGGTCAATTAGAACACGTTTCTCAAAAACCGCACAGAATACATAAAAAAAGGGGTGGCTACGTACATCCCGCCAATCAAAATATATTTACAAAGGCATCGTGGGAGTCGGAATCGTTTGCGAACAGCAAAACAACATTTATTCACGATTCGACTCCCTCACAAATTACAACAATATGAACAATCTATACATAAATACGAAGAAGAAAATGGCCGCGTCGGAAGATTCTCGGAGACGGTGACGTCCGATACAACACATATAATGAAAATATACAATAAAATCCTCCCAGAAAGAAACATTAAAACCCGTAAAATATCATAGATCGGTCCAATAATAACCAAAAGTTTAATTGGTTTTGGTAGAGGAGAGTCTGAATAATTGTTAAATAACGTCACTTAAATTTATTTATACCTATTATTAATAACACATTTAATAGATTGATTGAAGAGAAACAATAATTACACAATATTACACCAACCATAAGAAAACAAAAAAAAAAAAAGAATTAAAAAATTTCGCGTTCACGTTTTTTTGCCGGTGAGTGTACAATTTCAAATATTCAGTATGGAACCTTCTTTAACGCAAATGATTTCAGAGAACTCGCCAAATCTCTCTCGAATGAAATTTGAATTAGCGCCAATTAGATCGAATTTGAAATTTTCTTCAATAAATATTGCATAGTTCTACTTAAATAGCATAATCATTTTTTGTGATTTTTAAATGTCAAAAGTTTGATCACATCTTACTTAATTGGTGTTTTGAAATGTCTTATTTAACAGTAAATCTGTATTCAGAAACAAATTAAATATTATTTTCCCATTTTCTACTGCCACACAATACTTAAGGAATATAATTTTTGTTTCTTTTAAACCACTTTATTTTATTTATCGACCGGTTGCGGTTGAACATACATTAGAAGTTTAACAACTAAAGGTTTTTCAGAATTTTCCTTACATTTAATTAATACTAACCTCACTTTTGACATAAATACAGGAGTACAAGTAATAACTTAGAAGCATTAGAAATATCAAAATCCAAATAAAAATAAAAATTGCCTCTTTTTAATAAACAATTAGATTTAAGCCAAAGTTCGATTTTAACACCTCGACTCCGGTGATGGGTCTGATTTGACCCAGTGTTTTTTAAATAAAAGATTTTGCCGCAAATATTTCGTTTAGGCTAATTTCCTCTTGTCTATTCTTTTATCAAATATTTACCCACATCTCGACTCAAAAATGATTAAAATCGGACACGTTTTAAATAAGTTATTAGAATAATTGTTTATAAAAACACGCAAAAACTCTATCTCTTCTCATTTGATTTTGAGCAGCCGACGAAACAGTATATCTCTCGCTCTATCCTTCCGTCTTTGTCCCTCGCAGTCCTTAACACGCAGATGTTGTCAACCATTCGGGCACATTTCTAGTATGGTGATTATATTTTTATAACTTTGTTTTAATTTTTTTATTTCGTACCATACTAACGCAATGGCAAGGCAACATTATTTAGCTGATAATGAGATTGAAAAGCTACTTAACAGTGAGATCAGTGATGATGGCGACTTGGAATTCGAAGCATTGGATCCAGAATTTGAAAGTGATCCGGAAGACATATTGCTAGAGGAAATATCTGAAAGTGAAAATGGAAGTGATAATGCAGTTAGTGTAGGAAATCTGAGTGAATTCGTTGCAGATCAACTTGTCAAATTCCGGATTCCTTTAATTTTTTAATGAAAATTGTTCATTTAAATTTGTTTTGTTGAAAAATAAAAGTTTTAGTATTTTTAACTAAAATGTATGTCATTCAATGGTTTTAATTGTGACAAATAAATGTGTGAGAAAATTAAATACTCAAATAAGAACGCCATTATATAATATTTTCTAATATTTGCATAAGCAATCATCATATAATATGGCTATAAATTTAATTTATTTTCATTTTACACATCTTTCTATTAGAGGTACAGCCACAAGGAAGAATTAAATAAGTGATTTTATTTCTGGTATTTTAAATCATACATGATATACTTGTAAATGCACACCATCGATTTCCCGAAAATGTTAATAAATATGTAAGCAGAAATGTTCGCTTCCACTGACTTCCTGGGGCGAGTCCTTTACCCCCTCCCGCACTGCTCTCCTCATTCCGCTGACCATCGGCAGCGGTTGTCTCCAGACGCTACCAATTTAGTTGTTGTTTTGCTCTCGCGTCGTATGCCCGCGCTGCTGCGTATCGAAGAACCGCAACAGTTACGGAATATTAATTTCTAAAATATCTATCTTTATACAAGAAACACAAGGGATATGTTATGAGTTTATGACGAATTACATAATATCATATAAAAGTAAGGATATGAACGAAAAATGCATAAAAAAGCCTTTTATTTTCATCATTTCAGCCGGGTCAATCTGGACCCACCATCGCCGAATGTGTTTTATTTTGAACCTCCGGGTATTACGTGTTAA
>JAHDVE020000009.1:0-71420 GCA_022606495.2 Halesus radiatus
TTTTCCAAAACAGAAATGAAATTTCGACTACCATAATACGGACATACCTAGTTTAGAGGTCGAAAATCATGTAAACTCTGTACCGAAACTTCTAATCTCTATCTCTATACGAGGTGTATTCAAAAGAATAGGTGAATTCTGAATTTTCGCAGGCTTTGTACATTCGATTATGGATTTTTTGTGTTGTTATGTTGGTACACATATGTTTATCATATGTTAGCATTATCAGCCATTTTCGATCAGTGGTTTGTTTTTGAAAAAGTATATAAAAATTAATGTTTTCGGTGGATGTTCGATTTTCTCGAAAATTACTGGACCGGTTTCGCTGAAAATAGTACAGTTTATTCTTATTAGTGCCGGGAAAGTTTAGAAAGTAGTTTGAATGAAATCAAATATTTAAAAATGTTGCTATAACGTTTTAAAACTGGTATGAAAAACATTGAACCCGCCATGTTGTATTGAAATTAGCTCATAGATATACCACTCTGGTTAGCCCCAGATTACATATTCAAAAGAAGAATGTTTATTTTAGTAGAATATTCAAAAATGGAAAACACAAGTAGTTACATTATTATTTAGATTATTTTGAAAAAAATAAATGTTAGAAATGAAATAAAACTTGCAAATTAATGTTTCATTGTTTGGAAATCGTAATAGTCGTCACAAGGCATCACGTTCGCTGTCAAATCAATTATGGCATCCAAACGACAAGCAAGAATTTACAGCTTCATAACTTTATTTCCAAAAAAAAGCAAGTCCGGGTACACATCAGCAGGTTATGATTTTTTTTTTTTTTTAAACTTCTAATTTTTTTTACCGCATACTTCTTGCTTTTTTATTTAGCCATGTGGGCCGTACGAAAACGCTAGCGGGCCCAACGAATTGGCATCGCGAGCCGCGGGTTGTGCTTCCCTGTATTAAAACAATGAGAAAAAGCTCAAATTTCATTTATATTCTTTGTTATAGCATCGTTACTGTTGAGACTAGAAGTTTTTTTCAGACATTGTTCAATAGAGCCTGCGGTTGTTGGAACGAATTATTGCTTTTACCTCAGATTTATCCATGTCGGTGTATAGTTACTTCAGTGATTCGGATTTTATCTTAAGGCGATGCAATGGGAAGTAATGCAAAATCATGTGTTTTCAGTTTGAGAATTTGTTGGCCTAGAAATATCGTAGACGATTTAATTAAATACTGCAAGTAGAACACACCTTGACCTTTCGTATGACCTTTCATTTTTTTGTTGTGTTTTTTTATAAGCCTAGAAAAAAATAAAGTATCAGACATTAAAAAAATGTTTAAAGCGCAAACTCTCTTACTTACGAACCCCTTTTCCGATGTTGTCATATTGTTCATTGTGGTAAATTAAGTTTTTTAGAATATGACCGTAAAACATTTCAATAATTATGTCTGAGCTTTACAGAATAGAATAAAACAAGCATTTTGGTGATGGTTTTTTTCCGTAAATCGAAACATGCGGCCGATGTTAAGCGGGACTTTCAACCTTGTCGCCACCTGCATAAGGAGCGAGTTATTTCGTTGGAATTTTAGCCGGTGGATTGCCTTAACTGGCATATCAAAATATGTTAAGACACGAAGAAAAGAATAGCTGGGATTTTGCATAATTCATTTTATTTCTGTAATTCTGGTGTTATCTACACCGGTGTGTTAAAACAACCGATTGAAGCATGAATTTGAATTATAATTTAGATAAATACATCAATAGTAATCGGATGATTTTTATAGCGCCGCTTTTGTGAGAAATCACCTCAGGGGCGCTGTACAAATATTACTTCCTATTCTTATATTATTCTTATATTACGTCTATTCTACGAATTTATTATTATTTTTTAATTTTTTTTAACATTTATTTTCTCTTTTTGGACAGGCTATCATTACACATTATTTATAGACCATATAAAGAGATGAAGTTGCCTAAAGAGGAACGGCTGCGCTGCCAGTTTCACACATGACTTAATTTTGAATTTGAGGCCAAAGTATTTGATTCATTTTTTATTTAAATTATGAAGTAAAGGCATGAAAAAAAATCATAATTTTCGATGCAACCTCGTAAATAAAAAAATTAAAAACAAAACAATTAAAAAAATAACTTTTTTCTATAATTTAAATTATGTACGGCAAATTTTGTGTTTCAACGTAAATGTGTCGTTTTTAATTTAATTTAAAGTCCATCATAAGGCCTATTTAAAATTTAAAAAAATTTATATATATTTCATATTTCATTATATTTTCAAAGTAGACGTATTTTTTTTTATATAAATTAAAAATATACTTTGTATTTACCACTTTAAAGTGGTAAATACAAAGTATATTTTTAATTTATATAATTAATAATGATGCCACAAAGTTACCAAACATTTGAAGTATTTTTTTTTTTTTAAATAACCGTTAGTCCCCAAATAATTGTTAAGGGAGCCTCTAAAATCGCGAAAAATCAATTCCTTTAATGGCCTATATTTCATAATTTCATTAAAAATAAATTAATTACTTCTAATATGTAATAGGTATTTACTATACTTGTTGATGAAAAAAAAAAGATCATTAGATTTAGTTGAGTATTTTGGCCGCAAATCTAAAATTAACTTTTGTATTAAACCCGACAATTCTGGTGGACCCCCCCCCCCGCAGTTGGCGAGCCGACAGTTGATCCCTCGGACAGTTAACCCTCCGGAGAGTTGATCCCTCCGACGGTTGATCCCTCGGACAGTTCACCCCAAAAGTATTATTTATGCTGTACGTCCTCATTTATAAAGTAAGTATGCAAAGAGGATACACGGCCGCATAACCAAGGCGTCTTGAGTGGAAATCCGCTATACAATGGGAAGTAATGCAGAATCATGTGTTTTCGGTTTGAGAATTTAAGAATTCGAGGGCCTAGTAATATCATAGACGATTTAATTAAATACTGCAAGTAGAACACACCTTGGCCTTTTCGTGTTTTTTCACAAGCCTACAAATCAAGTAGCAGACCTTAAAAAAATGTTTAAAGCGCAAAATCTCCTACTTACGAACCCCTTTTCCGATATTGTCGTATTGTTCATTGTGGTAAATTAAGATTTTTAGAATATGACCGTAAAACATTTTAATATTTATGTCTGAGCTTTTAAGCTTTTAAGCGGGAATTTCATCCTTGTCTCCACCTGCATAAAGAAAGCTCGATTTCATTGGAATTTTAGCAAGTGGATCAATTATTCAAATTTTAAGAATTATGTCAGTTTTTCAGATGATTTCCATGACGCGATATGTGTTAAACAGAGAGAAGAGTTGAATTTTTTGCATATTCTGTGTTATTTTAAGTATTCTAATGGTATCCAGCATAAAATGGCTTAGTTCTCTTGCCTGCATATGCACATTACGGGATTATTACTTATTAAAGTGATTCAGATTCGTTTTCTGAATCGGTACACATCTGTAATCCCCGGAAAAAGCTTGGGTCATGTACATTTTTGGATTATTTCCGAGATTCATACACAGTGGCGGTTCGTGGTATTTTTAAATGGGAGTTCAATCAGAAATTTATGAAAATGTATTATATTTTATTATAATAAATTTAGTGTTTTTGTCCTTCGGCGAATCGTCCAATACAATGGAAATAACATAATTTAAATAAAGTTGGTTGGAGAGGTACTGTAATAACTAGTGACTTGGACAATACGGCGTTTGTCGAAACATCCTTAACTTAGTTAGAAAGGCCTGTATCATCTTTGGGGATGGTATGTGGAAGGTCTTTTAGAGGATAGGAAGGAGTGAACCTGGATCTTGAAGAGACCCATGTTGTAGGAGGGAGGAAAGACAGAGGCCGGCAGTTCATTCCATATCCGAGCTGTTGAACACAAGAACGAGTCGTAGAAGCAACCCGTTGACATATGACGAATGTCAACCGTGTACAATTTTGGGCGCACGTTTGGCGTGTTTCCCGAATGTGTAAGGGTGGCGAAGAGATCAATAACGCTAGTTTCTCAGAGCATCTTCCATTAAAATACCGGTAGAACAAGGACAGCATTCCCACCTGACGTCTGTGCTCCAAAGATTGCAATCCGTTTGTTAAGATAGGCGAATCTATCAAACGGACCGCCCGTTTCTGCACAGAGTCAAGAGTTTTTCTTTAATATATTTTGGGTCTCCCGACCAGAGGCGACTGCCAAATTCAACGGTGGTATTTTATAAAAAGGGTATTTTGGATACTAAAACAAAAGCATTCATTATAATCTCTTCGTTTTACTAGTAGATTTGGAAATGGCGTTAAAAGCAAACGGTTAGAGAAATACAAGAATAGAAAATAATAAAAAATACGAAGATTTATCACTAACTATAAAAAGTTAAATAATAACATTTAACTTCCATCCTTATAATGCAAAGTGCAACCGGCCAGCAAAGTGACCGATAGGGGGCCATCTCGGTGACACTCGTCAAACGTCCGAGGTCACGTGTCTTCAAACATTCCTTCTGAGCGCTGCGCAAAAACTTTGAGATGGTTCGGTCTATGTTATTTAATTTCATCGTCGAGGGATTGCGATGTTTTGTTTTTTTTCTTGTATGAAGTGTTTGCTTGGGATCGTGAGCCCATTATGTGCTGAATTCATAGAGCACAGTCCTATGGGAATATCGGTTTGCTCTTAGACCGTAGTTTTTGTTCTCTTGGATTTTAAATGAGAATTTTTAAGGGAGAACTGTTGATAAAGTGCTTATATTGTAATGCCAGTTAGTCTCATGCTCTCGTGTTTTATTGGGAGTTCACCGCACAATTTCTATTTAGAGAGAACTGCCACTGTATAAGAGTTATTTTTAATAAGCAAGTATAATAAGCTTGTTTTTCTAAATATTTTGGGTTACTTCGGTGTTCAAGATGTTTTCTGAACCGTGACAAATGAAAGCCCGTAAATAGCTTTGGATTGCATATTTTTCCGATTATTTCAGTGATTCAGATGTTATCTGTGGTAAAATGATGAAAGAAGATTGGGTCAGATAAATTTTATGATTATTTCAGTGATTCAGATGTTATCCATACTGGGATATGTGTTAAAATGATGAAATGAGATTGGCTCAGATACATTTTATGATTATTTCAGTGATTCAGATGTTGTCCATACTGGGATATATGTTAAAATGGCAAAAGAAGATTGGGTCAGATACATTTTAGGATTATTTCAGTGATTCAGATGTTGTCCATACTGGGATATATGTTAAAATGGCAAAAAGAGATTGGGTCAGATACATTTTAGGATTATTTCAGTGATTCAGATGTTGTCCATACTGGGATATATGTTAAAATGGCAAAAAGAGATTGGGTCAGATACATTTTAGGATTATTTCAGTGATTCAGATGTTGTCCATACTGGGATATATGTTAAAATGGCGAAAGGAGATTGGCTCAGATACATTTTAGGATTATTCCAATGATTCAGATGTTATTTATACTGAGATATGTGTTAAAACGACGAAAGGCGATTTGGTCAGATACATTTGAGGATTATTTCAGTGATTCAGATGTTGTCCATACTGGGATATATGTTAAAATGGCGAAAGAAGATTGGGTCAGATACATTTTAGGATTATTTCAGTGATTTAGATGTTGTCCATACTGGGATATATGTTAAAATGGCGAAAGGAGATTGGGGATACATTTTAGGATTCTTTCGGTGATTCAGATGTTGTCCATACTGGGATATGTGTTAAAATGATGAAAGGAGATTGGGTCAGATACATTTTAGGATTATTTCAGTGATTCAGATGTTGTCCATACTGGGATATATGTTTAAATGGCGAAAGAAGATTGGGTCAGATACATTTTAGGATTATTTCAGTGAATCAGATGTTGTCCATACTGGGATACATGTTAAAATGGCAAAAAGAGATTTGGTCAGATACATTTTAGGATTATTTCAGTGATTCAGATGTTGTCCATACTGGGATACATGTTAAAATGGCGAAAGGAGATTGGCTCAGATACATTTTAGGATTATTTCAGTGATTCAAATGTTGTCCATACTGGGATACATGTTAAAATGGCGAAAGGAGATTGGGTCAGATACATTTTAGGATTATTTCAGTCATTCAGATGTTATCTTTACTGGGATATGTGTTAAAATGACGAAAGGAGATTGGGTCAGATACATTTTAGGATTATTTCAGTCATTCAGATGTTATCTTTACTGGGATATGTGTTAAAATGACGAAAGGAGATTGGGTCAGATACATTTTCGGATTATTTCAGTGATTCAGATGTTGTCCATACTGGAATATATGTTAAAATGACGAAAGGAGATTGGGTCAGATACATTTTAGGATTATTTCAGTGATTCAGATGTTGCCCATACTGAGATACATGTTAAAATGGCGAAAGGAGATTGGTTCAGATATATTTTAGGATTATTTCAGTGATTCAGATGTTGTCCATACTGGGATATATGTTAAAATGGCGAAAGGGTATTGGATCAGATACATTTTAGGATTATTTCAGTGATTCAGACATTATCTATTCTGGGATATGTATTAATTGTTTTTGTGTTTAATTCGTAGAACTCAATTTAATTTTTTTTTTTAAATTTAATGTTTAAACACTACTTAAATAATAATTAATAAAATTTCAACATTAATTAATAAAGTAATGAAAATTATGCATTCATCACTTCTCGATGTGTTCACATTATCAAAACAACATAACACATTTAAATAAATCAATTAATAAAACATTATCATTTAAATACGGGTAAACACATTATAAATGTAAAAACCTCACAGAATAGACAATTTTAATTATTTTCTAACTAAATCGGTTGTACCGATAAAAAATCATTATTTTTAAAAACCCATCGAATGGGGTGGGAGTGAAAAAAAAACATTAAATAAGTCGTGAGGATTAACCTCCGTTTGAAAATGGCCTTGAACGCCGAAACAGCTGTCACAATAATAAAAACTAAAAATACTTGCAGAACTTAATAATAACATTATTAATTAATTAAAATGACAAAGGGAGATTGTGTCAGATACATTTTAGGATTATTTCAGTGATTCAGATGTTATCCATAGATTCTGGGATGCGTATTGAAAAACGAGGACACGCTTTGATTATATGCATTTCTTAGTATTTCAGCTGATTCTAACCTAAAAAAATCAGCAAAAGCTTAGGTTATACATAACGTAGTATTATTTCAGCAAGTCAAATATTATATTTAACGGAAAATGTGTTAAAACGAAGGGAAAAGCTTGGGTTACACACATGCAGATATTTTCGTGTATTCAGATAATACGTACATTATTACGTAAAACACCGGGAAAAGCTTGGCTTTTAAATATTTAGGGTCTACATCAAAAATACAGGTATTTTCCAAACTACGATAAATTCTACAAGATAGGGAGAAGCTTGGGAGAAAATTCGGGAAAAAACATTTGAGAGACATTTGGTAATATTTGGTAAAATTATAACTTTTGCCTTGTTGAATTACTTTTTTATTATTAAATAAAATAAACACCAACCGGTTTCGCTTATCCCAAGCTTCCTCAGAGTTAATTTTAAAACTAAACAAAAATGCACAAAGAGTTGGTATTTATTTTAACCTAGCTGATGTGTACCCGGCGTTGTTCGGGATTTTAAAAATTATTATTACTATCTTCAAACAAAGAAAACTTAATTTGAAAATTTTATTTCATTCCAAACATTTATTTTTTCAGAATATACCTAAATAATAAAGTTCTTAAGTAGGTACTTACTTGTATTTTCCATTATGAAAATATTCTACCCAAACATACCTTCCTTTTTTGAATATGTAATCTGTGGCTAACCAGAGTGGTGTGGCTAATCCATGGGTAAACCTCAATACAACATGGGGGGTTTAATGTTTTTCATACTAATTTTAAAACGTTATAGCAATAGCTTCATGTATTGGATTTCATTCCAACTATCTCTAAACCTTCACGGCACTAATAAGAACAAACTGTACTCTTTTCAGCGAAACCGGTCATGTATTTTCGAGAAAATCGAGGTATGTATTAAATTACACGGTCAATAAAATTACGAAAAAAATGGCAAGAAAACCTAATATCACTAACCTAAAATATCTATTTTTAAATTTAAAAAAAATATTATGATTAATTAGGTTAGGTTAGGTTAGGTTAGGTTAGGTTAGGTTAGGTTAGGTTAGGTTCGGTTAGGTTTCTTAGGCTTTTAATGACTTTAAATCACTTTTAAAAAGTGTTATCCTTCATATGTGTGTTGAAATAAGATCTATTCAAATCTACCGACACCGTGCAGTGCAGACACGTACGGTGGCGGGCACAGCACAGAACAGAGTACTCACATTACACCGTGCGTGAATATGTTCAAAAGAAAGACAAATAGTTCCTGGATACAACGAATAAAAACTTTATAAACATTCACACACCGTCAAGACCAACCCGACAAACCGATTTTTTTTCATTTGCCCGCATGCAGGACCAATCTTAGGATAAATTCTGCAATTCCCCGTATTTCTTCGCAATATAACGCACAAGTTCACCATATCGACATTCTTCACAATACCCTTTCAAAATATCGAACCCAAGTAATACGTACGACCACAAATTGATGTACGAGCATAAAATGCATCTAGAGCATCTCCTGTCCCGATCCTATTTTCCTCTTCCTCTCCCCCATTCCTTCTTATTTTGTTTTTTCTCTATCTTGTTAGCTTCATAAATAAAACATATGTATTTAACCACTGTTAGCACAAGAAACTTTGTTTGCTTACCTTTTGTTAAACTTCCTTTGCACATATATTTGTATTAAAAGCTTTTGTTTCTTAAAAATAAATAAATAAATATTTTAAAGTTAAAATTTTTTTGAAGAGCAAAAATCTTTCAAGTTTTCAAGAGTAGATCGTTTATAGAAATTCTAAAATACAATAAACAGCTGAAAGTGAGCTAGTACTCAAAAAGGCTTACCACACGACTGGT
This sequence comes from Halesus radiatus, assembly GCA_022606495.2. Taxonomy (NCBI): domain Eukaryota; kingdom Metazoa; phylum Arthropoda; class Insecta; order Trichoptera; family Limnephilidae; genus Halesus; species Halesus radiatus. The sequence continues at coordinate 8,953 of JAHDVE020000009.1, forward strand.
TTGGTCCGGATGGTCAAACCTTTCGATGCAGTAGCTTTAGTAAGTATCGTGTGGAAGCCACTTTATTATTAGTTTAATACGAATAAAAAAAATCTAACTTCGGACTCGACCTACTCGAAAACGACGGCTTAAAACATAAAAAGTCATAGGACAAAATCGACTCCAAATGTGATATAGATTTACCAGTTTACCGTTAGCACCATTAATTTCCGGACACCATGTATACAACGCTAAAATTCAGGGAAAAGCATGGAGCAAACACATTGGAAGCGTTATCATTTCCGAGAATCATATAATATCCTAAAGGGATGCATAAAAACACAGGGAAAATATTATGTTATATTATGTTAAAACAATAAAAAAGCCTGGGTTATATCGCAGAAGATGGGTTATATGTAAACAAAATTATTAGGGACATAACAATAATGCAGATGATATATATAAATGTGAATGAATGTGTTATTAGGGGATGGGGTTATTCGCTAGTTAGAGTTATTTCATTCATTTGTTAATCGAGCAGGTTCATTTCATGGAACAGCTGAAGTTATATTCGGATACTGGCTGACGTGTAACCGGCCTTGCTCGGGGTTATGAATGGTTTGGTTTAAAGTTTTGAGGTTGTGAATTCTAGTAAACTAGGCGTAATTTTAAGGTATGAATAAGATTATTATTAATAATAATTTTATTGAAACTACTACTACCCCTACTCCTGCTCCTACCCCTACTCCTACCCCTACCCCTACCCCCACCCCTACCCCGACCCCTACCCCTACCCATAGCCCTACCCCTACCCCACCCCCCACCCCCACCCTTACCAACACCCCTACCCCCCCACCCCACCCTACCAACTCCCCTACCCCCACCTCCTACTCCTACCCCTACCCCTACTCCCCTACCCCTACCCCCACCCCTATCCCTACTCCCCACCCATAGCCCTACCCCCACCCCCTACCCCCCACCCCCAATCTTACCAACACCCCTCACCCCCACCCCCCACCTCTAACAACTCCCTCACTCCCCACCCCTACTCCCTACCTGCACCCCTTACCTCTACCCCTACCCCTACTCCTACCTACCCCACCTCTCTCCTACCCCAACCCTCCCTACCCCCCCACCCTTACCAACACCCCCACCCCTACTCCCCCCCACCCCCACCCTTACCAACACCCCCACCCCTACCCCTACCCCTACCCCGATAATCGAGGACACACAGAAAAACATCCATTTTTATATATAGAGATTACAGAAAAGATTTATATTGTTTTTAAAAATCAAAAGAATGAAGGGTTTTCTAAAATTCAATAATCTCAATACGATGATGGATTAAATGTTAGTTGGTTAGACTGGTTTAGCAAGGAAAGCATTCAATGGAAGATTATTGGTATATTATCGGAGGGGTTTATTGGTACATAGCGACTAGGGGGGACCCACCAAGCCAGATCTATTCAGTGTTTCTCTACTCACAGTCTCACGAGACTTCCGAGCGGCGAAAAGACGGCTTCGGGGACTTGTCGGAGGCGATTATTGTTCAGACGCCTGAAAATTTTACAAAAAAATAACAATTTTTTTGAAAATCAATAAATATTTGTAATGTTTTTGCGACACCTTTTTTTATCTCTCACGTAAGGGCTCAGACGTATCCCTCAAGGTCTACAATCATTGGGAATGCTGTTGAGGGTGTTGGGATAATGTGTGAATGCAGGTGAAATAGCTTTCACATAATTCAAAAATATCAAAGAAAAAAAAATTCAAAACCAAACTATGTATTATAGCAATTTTGAAGGCGAAACAGACATCACAAATTGATTTGTGATGTTTGATGTACACATTTACGCTTCTAATGCATCCGTAATAACTGGATCGTGTATATATACGTAGTAACCATACAACAAAAAGTGGTCAAGATTCCAGTCCTTTGGCAGATTAAGACTTAAGTCCTCTCATCGTCTCGTACGTTCTCTTCTGTTATTCTGACTTCTGACATGGCCCGACTCAAGTATTTGTTTAACTTGATCGTGCCATGTCTTCCTCGGGCGTCCCCGGCTTCTTCTTCCATTCACATTAGCGTCATATATTCTCCTTACACTCCTTTCTTCATTCACTGGCTCTTCATATCCAAACCATTTAAATGTCTCTTCCTCATTACGCTTTCATCAGCCCTGTATTCATTGCGAATCTCAACATATTTCAAACGATCACACATGGTTTTATCCGATCATTTTTTACGATCCTAATACATTCAGTCTACTTTTATCCTTCCTCTGCCAGTTCCATGCCTCACTTCCATTCATCAGGGTTGGTATCAGCACTCAATTGTGGACTGCTAACTTCGCTTCTTTGGAAAAAAAAGATGTTAGATCCAACTGCATTCAGTCCTCCGTTAATGTAGTTTCCTGCATTCATCCGTCTTTCAATATCCCTATCAGTCTTTCCATCTCTCGTAAACATACTTCCCAAATATACAAAATCATCCACTTGCTCTAAGTATTCATCATTCACAAGTATTCCAAACAGTTTTAGTACTGTCTCTTTCACAATAACACAATAAAGTTACTCACATTCATCATTAGCTCATTCTTCATACATACTTGGTTCATCCTAGAAACGAGGGACTGTAGATCTTCCATACTGTTAGCAATCAGCACCGCATCATCAGCATACAACAGGCAACATACTTAAAGATTATTCATCTTCACCCCAAGCCCATCTCTTTCAATTCTTGCGTACAAATTATCCAAGCATTGAATAACCGCGGTGACATTACGCAGCCTTGCTTAACACCTTTTGTGGTGTCAAACCACTCCGCAAAATCACCCTTTACCCTAATAATATCCTTCAATTTAAAAATATTATTACTTGCAAAACTACGAGCCTGCACCCATGCAAAATTCCTCAATCTCAACCTGCCCAAAACAAGAACTTTCACTGGGCAAATTTTCGTTGTATACTCCGATATTTTCTTTAAAAAAAAAACAGATAACGCTTGTAGGATACTGTGATTTTCCAATGTTTTTCTTCATAATGTTATGAAAGGGGAAATAGCTGTTTTATCGAGGACCATAACAATTTGTTGAATTACGCAAAAAAAACTTACGTCTGTAGTAATTATTTCATAAATATTACAAGGTTACACACCTCTACCACTACCTAGTATGTAATATAAGAGTCGCCCCAGTAAAACTTTGTTTTCTAATGTGCATTGTTCTATTTAAATAAGAATTATTTTATTAATAATAAATACTGAAATCCAAAAATCACAATGCAAAAGATCAAGTTTTATTTTTAAAAAATGCAACAAAGATGCGACCAAAGTGAATATTAAAAAAAAATAAAATAAAAACATTACACAAAGTGCGTGCATATTAGAGGTGGGCATTTCGGTTTATTTTTAAAATTAGCCGAAACCGTTTCGGTTTCTAAAAACGGTTACCGCAAAACGGTTAAAAACAACGTAATAAATTAGAATAATAAAACGGGTACAGTGAAAGCGTTTCATGCGAAAGCCTTAAGGCTAAACGAAACGTAATATAATCTCACAGATGGCGCTAATTTAAATATTTTAAAATAAGAAAAAAAAATAAATAAATAAAATAAATAAAAAAAAAAAAAAAAAATAAATAAATAAATAAAAAAAAAATAAAAAAAAAATAAAAATATATTGTTACTGTAGATTTAAATAAATATTTTTATAAGTTTCTTGAAAAACTTGATCTTTAGACATAGAATAAAAATGTATTCAATTTCATATTCGGTATGTACACTCGTCAATAAACAATTCATCTTAATATTTAAAAGCGTCAAGTGTAAAAAATGTTTTTTTTTTCTAAAATATTTAAATTAACGCCACCTGTGAGCTCGTATCACATTTCGTTTAACCTCAACGTGAAAACGTTTCATTGCAAAGGTTTACGACAGGTATAGCAGTATAGTAAAGTGTAGCGGAGAGCTGTTTTAAACGTTTCTCCCGGAATTCTCAAACGAATTAAGTTATATTGGAATCACTTTGAAGTTATACGTGTTTTTTTTTCAAACCGCTCTCTCAAAATCGCGAAACTGTTACAACCGTTTCAGAACATGAACTGTTACAAAAAAAAACGGTTTCTCTTAATTTTACTCACCTCTAATGCATATAAAAAAATATAGAAATACACAAACAAAAGATGTTGATTTCAGCGTCATTTTTTCATAATTTGACATTTAAACGGTCCCGTCAGAATTTCGGCCTGTCAGCGTTTGGTTAATTTTTGGCGTTCATTATACTTGACTGCTTAATCAACGTATGTTAACATAAATTTCCTAAATCACTTTCGGAAAGAAATTCGACAGTTAACAAGGACCGTTTAAAAGACATTATATTTCAAATGAAGCTGACCGTCGATTTGTGAACATGCAAAAGTAACAGGCAACGAAATAACTGACATAAATTAATGAAAAATTAAAAAAACCACGATAGATAATTCAATTCAACATAAATACTTACAGTCGTTCTAGAGACGCCAGATCTTGAAAAGCATCTCTATCCAGGGTATGAATTTGATTGTCCGTTAGTTGTCTGTAACAGAGAGATTTTTAAAAATTAGTTTTACAAAAATAAGACAAAAAACGTCCAGATAAACTTCTTTTTGAGTAGTTTCACTAAAGGGTGATTGTCATTTAAATTTTTATTATTGTAAGTTTACAGTTTATATACATATAAAAGAATGTGTGTTTGTATGTCCTCGATTTTCTCGAAAATTACTTAACATATATCGCAGAAAATGGCACGGTTTGTTGTTATTAGTGCCTGGAAGGTTTAGAGAGTAGTTTGAATGAAATCCAATATGTAAAACTGTTACTTAAACGTTTTAAAATTAGTGTGAAAAACATTTAACGCGCTATGTTGTATTAAAGTTAACCCATATATATACCACTCTGGTAAGCCATAATAATAATAATAATTATCGGATGATTTTTATAGCGCCGTTTTTATGAAAAATCACCTCAAGGGCGCTGTACAAATCTTACTTCCTATTCTTACATTATTCCTATATTAAATCTATGAATTTTTTTTGGACACTATCATTACACATTATTTATAGACCATATAAAGAGATGCAGTTAGATTATCAAAATTAAATACGGCTTGGTCTAAGTTTTCATACATATCTAAATGAAAAAAAAAAAAAAAGAAGCTAACTGTATTTATTCCTTACGATATATTGCAAGACGCTAATACAAATGATAGGAGTTGTGTAAAGTTGGGCGGCGGGTGAGGACGGGGTCCGGAGGTACTGATCCTTTCTTCCAATCTTCTTTGTGTTTGTTGGTGACGGGACGCTTGGTGTTGGTCTGCACGTACGCCATGCGCTTGTCAGCCGGCTTCGGGATTCGGAAGGAGCACTTCAGCGTGTCGTCCACTGATATCATTGCTCCTGCATTATCGAATTCCCCGCAGTACCAGTTGCTTCTTGGCAAAGAACTCATACCCGTCCTCTACCACCTGATGCACCCTGCAGATCAGGTCAAAGTCGTGTTGTTGAGGAACTTGGCCACTATCTCAATGACGAAGGTAAAGGCTCGTTCTCGCCCCAGCTGGCGGTGTCCTTGTTGGGGTCCCAGCAGCCCACTTCCCGGTTGTATACAATATTTTTTACAACCACCGTGGCCCGAATCGCCGTTTCTATTAACTGTTGGCACTTCACTAGTACATGTGGTGACGACCGACCGCCAGATGTGACCGATGTGACCGATGCCGATGCGTTAATTCGGAAGAACGAAGCAAATTTCATCTCAAAATATTTGAAATATTTGGGTTTTTGTTATAAACTTGATTTAAGCTCGAAACGACAGCACTAAAATTATGTAATTTTTATAAATATAACCTAAAAATTATTGCGTTTATTTTATGCTATTTTTACACCGGGAAAATTAATAACTTCCCAATATTTGCAAGATAAATCAGGAGCAACTATAAAACGCAGCCGGCAGCCACGGGGGCGCCCATAGATTACATATTCAAAAAAAGGTTTGTTTGGGTAGAATATTTTCAAAGTGGAAAACACAAGTAGGTACCTAATTAAGAACTTTATTATTTAGATATGTTTTTTAAAAAAATGTCTGGAATTAAATAAATTTTTCAAATGAATGTTACTTTGTTTATTTAATTTTCGTTACGAGGCATTACTTTGGCTGTCAAATCAATTATGGCAACAAAATGACAAACAATAATTCACAACATCATAACTATATTATTTTTAAATTAAATAATCCCGAACAAGGTATTTATCATAAATGACAATATTAAGTAATAAAAACAAAAATATGTCATAATAATGTAATAAGATTAAGGCAAGACTTATCACCGGCGTATCTAAATACAACCACCTTTCAGAGCATCTCAAAAATCTCCCCTGGCTCAAATGTCCTGAAAGAATCCAGTTCAAGCTCTGCTGGATGGTATTTAAATCACTTAACAGAATGGCTCCGGCTTACTTATCAGAACTGTGTATTCCTGAAAATACCAATTCACGGCAGTCCACCCTTAGGTCAGCAGCGTCATCAGCTATCAGGAGGTTGCAGGAACCAAAGAGCACACCTAATACTAAGTTCAGTGATCGCGCTTTCGGAGTATCAGAATCTAAAGCCTGGAATGAACTGCCGAATGACTTAAGAATTATCAAAGACTCGACAGAATTCGGAGCTAAACTTAAAACTCATCTTTCCCGAAAACCACATCCATAAATTGAAGAAATACACACGTAAAACACTTAGCTACATTAGCCGTTTAGTACTTACTTACCTAAAGTCACTAACAGAATAAGTAAATGATTTCACGCATCGGTGCGCAAATGCATCCACAGTCCGCAACACTGTAAATAACTAAATGTTTAAAAAAAAAAAAAAATACTTATTGAAAACTTCTTAAGATTATTAAGGTCATTTTATAAATATTCTGCAGTCCTAAAAATTATAAACATTTCAAATAAATACCAACTCTTCTTGTGCCACCAATCTTCTAATAAATGTAACATCAATAGAAAAGGAGGATGAAATAGCAAATGTAAAAATCATATCTCCAAGTATAAATTTTCTAATAAAACTGTGTTCATCTGAAGCGACCTGCCAGCTGCAGGTAAGTATGTTTTTCTGTATCTGTTTGTACATAATTAATAAATAACATGTAATTCGAGGCTAAGTAATCGAATGACATTATTATATTTACGATAAAATTACAAAACCCTGGTAATTTTTCATCTTAAAAAAGATCATTTTTTAGACAACCTACAAATAAATACAATAATAATTTTTTTGTTAAACATTATTTACCTTTTTCTGCTAAAGTGACTATTTTTTCCTGTTATGGAGAGAAATTGTATTTTTTTCTGCAAAACGCACTATTTTGCCTAAGATTGACAGATGTATTGAACAGTCGCCAAATTTGAAAACAGTGAGGAAAGGAATTTTTGTTGTTTTCCTGGCTGGAAACTGAATAGGAAGAGAACTTAATAAGGTCTTTTCCGTATGTGAAATATTTATAATATTTTGAAAGATAGATAGATACAAGAATATAGTCATGTTTGCAAAATAAAATTATGAAGTTAAAATATTATTTATCCTAGTTAATAAATCACAGAAGTTATTAAATTTTTTTTTTCAATTTTACTGAAAAAATATATATTTGCAGTATTGTGCTTGTGAGAGCCGGTACCGTGTTTCGGCTCCACTGAAAAGTTAAATTTTTGGAAATAGCCAGTTTTGCATTACAGCGCCACAATTGAGGATGTCATCTTTTACTGGGTCTGGACAGTGGCGACCATGTTGCGGTATTAAAAAAATATATATGTATATTTATATATAAAAATATTCAATGATTTTTTTTTTCATTTAACCTCTAAAAAATTTCTTTAAATAAGGTTTTATGATTTTTTAATCTTCAAAAAATATAAAAAAGATTTGAAGTTTTTTTTTTCAATTAATCTCTAAAAATTTATAAAAAAAATTTTGATGATTTTTTTCTTATCTCCACTCTAAAAAATTGTAAAAAAAGATTTAACGGTTTTTTTCTCAATTATTCTCTAAAAATTTATAAAAAAAGATTTAACGGTTTTTTCTCATTTAATCTCTAAAAATTTATAAAAAAAAGATACCATTTGTTTTTCGAAATTAATATTTTTTAAAATATTGAAAAAGACGTGACGATTTTTTTTCTCGTTTAATGCCTATTCCATTTTTTTTTTTTTACTGTTTTGTTTTTTAAAATATTTAAATAGATTTTTTAACCCTTTCACTGCGCTTAAGTACAAATAGCACCACAGACCCTAATTTAAAGTGTATAATATGAGAATTATTCAGAATATTCCGCTTCGTAGCCTAATTATTATTTTGCCCATTCGTGTTAAAGTGGTACTTAACTAAACTCAGAGTAATTTCCCGAAGATATAAAACACACAAGATACGCCCTAGCAACGTTTTTTTTTTCCCAAATGTAGTGTTGTTAGTTTTTACATTGAGAAAAGCGTGTTTAACCTTTAACGGTCGTTGGGCGCGGATTGCGAGACAAAAATATTTATATATGTAAGTTTTTTTTTTTACATGAATACCGCACAAGAGTCCCATCTGCTTCCAACTGTCTGGAGCCAGTGAGACTATGGAATTGCTAATTGGGGAATCTTGTGAGGCTGAAGGTATTGGAGAGGGGAAGGAGAGGAAGAAGAGGAAGGTGGGGAAAATACCTAGCTATTCAGATCTGGTCACCAAACACGACTAAACGCCATTTCAAGCAACGTTTCAATTCTGAATGGTAGTCTTTCATCAAGGCGATACTGATAGTATCTTCCACTCAATCCATCCAAAATTTTTTATGGAGTAGGGGTAAATTAAATCATATAAATAAGTCGCCGCAATGTGGATTAACCACGGTTTCAAAATGGCCTTAAACGCCGAAACAGCTGTCACAATAATAACAACTAATAATAACATTATTAAATTTGATTTACATTAAATTTAAAAAAATAAATAAATAAATAAAATACTGTAACTTGCTTTATGTTTTCTTCTCTCTCTATCTTATATTATGTTTCATACCTTATGGTTCCATTATAAATGTTATAAAATGCTTTAATTTTTCTTTCTCTTTATGTAACTTATATTATGCTTTGTGTTTTATTTCCTTGACGTCTTTTTATTACTTAGCATATCTATCAAGTGATAATTGATAATAAATCCAAAAACAATGCACCCTGGGAAAATTTTTAACTAGATTATTAACACGTACGCGCTTTCGAATATAAATTTAATAAACGTAACTGACTAACTAACTAACCATCACGCCGTTTCTCCGCAGGGTAGGCAGAGAGGACGGACCGCCAAACAACTCGATCTTGGCATACACTTCTCGCTTCATTCACATTCATACAATGCCTCATACATTCTCTGCTGTTATTCCGACTCTGGTATTTGATTCATTTAATCGTGCCATGTGTTCCTCGGGCGTGCCCGGCTTCTTCTTCTATTCACATTCACGTCATATATTCTTCTTACACTCCTCTCTTCGTTCATTCGATCTACATGCCCAAACCATGTAAGCGTCCCTTTCTTAATCTTGCTCCCTACGCTTACATCAGCCTTACATTCTTTACGAATCTCAATATTTTTCACACGATCATACATGGTTTTACCACACATTCGTCTCAGAGATCTCATTTCTACAGCATTCAGTCTACTTTCATCCTTCCTCTGCCAGTTCCATGCCTCACTGCCATACATCAGGGTTGCTATCATGACAATGTTAAATACACTGTAAATGTTTCCAAACAACAACAAAAATTCACGTACACCGCGACACATTGTTACAATGTAAATATGTTTTTTTTCTTCTGAGAGATAATTTGTTGGCGCCATATTGATAAGGGATGCATGTAGGTACTTGCTTAATAACGATGTGTAGTAAACCTCAATACCAAATCCTTTCCTACCCACCCAACTTCTAGGGGTGTTAGTTGAAGTTTGCCGGTTTTTTTTCAATAAAGAAAACGCTTAATTCTCAAGGGAATCTCAACATTTTTTTTATTCAAAGTATTGACCATCGGATTCTATACATTTTGCCCATCTTTGAGGCAAATCATGGATACCATTCCAAAAAAAATTCTCTTTCGAGGCAAACCATTCGACGAGACATTTTTCGACTTTTTCAAAATTGGCGAAGCGCTGCTCTGCGAGTGAGTGTCCCATCGATGCGAAAAGGTGATAGTCGGACGGGGCAAGATCTGGAGAGTACGGCGGGTGCGATAATATTTCCCAATTCAATGCTTTGAGAGTGTTCTTCACTACTTTAGCTGTATGAGGCGGTTTGGCGGTTTTTTCGATTTGTCTCTCGTTCATTTGGTGTGGTACCCATTTTCCATACTTTTGGATCTTTCCCATGGCTTTTAAATGTTGGCAAATTGCTCCTCGGGTCACATTAAGTGTTTGGGCCAATTTTTGTTGCGATTGGGTTGGGTCTTCATCCAAATAACGCCTGCAATTCCTCGTCTTCGAACTTTTTCGTTGCACCAGGATGTTCATTGTCTGTTAAATAGAAATCTCCACTTTTAAATTGACGAAACCATGTCTCACATGTTCTAATCACTGGAGCATGTTCACCATAAGTTTCTACCAGCAACCGATGAGCTTCAACTGCTTTTTTCTTTTGATGAAGAGCAACGAATGCCGCAAATGCGATTTACTTGGATCGAAACTCGACATCTTCACTGAGGTAACCAACTATGACACTATTATTTTGGCAGAATGTAACTTGTGTATTTTTGAAGGGTAATCTCCATAGAAAAATATGACATAGATGCCAAATCATAGAAATGTATACATATCTCTAGCGAGATCTATGAGTAAAACCGGCAAACTTCAACTAACACCCCTGGTAAGTAATTGATATACGAGAGAATCGCGAGAGCAACGACGGAAGTTGTAATCGGGGTAAGTTCCTTTCCATACCTTTTTTCCAATTAGGGCTGTTTTTTTATTGATGTTCCACAGACTCAAATTATACATATTGAGGAAACTGTTCACGGAGAATAAGCAGGTGAGAAATTTGTTCCCAATAATTATCGATATTAATGACTTAATTTTGGGAAACGGTCCTTTGAATTAATGGTGGCGAGTAAAGAATTATAGGTACCCGGCTTCGCCCGTGAACGGCCGGTACAGTGGAGTCGTGCATTCGCGATTAACACTATGTTATTTTTTAAAAACTTACCAGTCGTGAGGCGCGCACTGTGACACATATATATAGTCAAAACAGTTGCAAGTCGCGCACTCCGCGGCTTGGCGACAAGTATATATGGTATTACAAAAAAGGGTAACCGTATAAAACAGAACAATGAAAAACAGATCAATATAAAAAAATACATATGTTAAGTTAGGTTAGGTTAGTTTAAGTTGATGTAATGTATTTTTCTTTACTTTTTTTCACTGTACTGTTTTCAAACGGAACCATGGAAAACGTGTCCAATCGTTATTTCCGGGGGTTACTTTCGAGGCGGTCAAGGACGCTAGAGTATTAAATGTCAATGGATTCGCGTGATTACTTCAGTAGAACTAATTTAGCTAAGGTGGGCCCTTTCCTCGGCTAATAAGCAGGTAGCTGGGCCTGTCGCTCGATACTATAAGGGGTTACACTGCAGAGGTCATAAAGTGTTTATTACCAATTTACTTTAACAGACTTCACTTAAATTTAACATTCTTTCAAAATATATTAACACGTTCGCAATTACTTTTGAAAAAAATGTTGAAATATTTGTGTGAGCCGAGGATTGCTAACATTGTTTTTCATCTTTGTCTCTTTTAAATTAATGACGGTTTAGAATATGACCGTAAAACATTTCAATAATTATGTATGAGCTTTACAGAATAGAATAAAACAAGCATTTTGGTGATGGTTTTTTTGCGTAAATCGAAACATGCGGCCGATGTTAAGCGGGACTTTCAACCTTGTGGCCACCTGCATAAGGAGCGCGTGATTTCGTTGGAATTTTAGCCGGTGGATGGCCTTAAAAAAAAAACTACGACAAATGTCACAAAAGACAAAATTTCATTAGTATTTTTTACTCCAAATAAGGTCAGGAATCACTGGTTGAATTAAGTCAGGTATATTACTTAACACCCTGTATAATAAGCTTTTTTTTAAATTAATACCGCACAAGAGTCCCAACTGCTCCCAACCGTCTGAAGCCAGTGAGACTATGGCATCCCCAATTGGGGAATGTTGTGAGGCTGAAGGTATCGGGGAGGGGAAGGAGAAGGTGAAGAGAAGGTGGTGAAATACCTGGCTATTCAGATCTGTTCACTAAACACGGCCAAAAGCCATTTCAAGCAACGTTTCAATTCTGAATTGTGATCTTTCACCAGGGCGATACTGAGAGTATCTTCCACTCTGGAACGTGCGCAAATATACTATATATTATTTTTAAATTAATTTATTGTGAAACAGCACAAATCAATTAAACAAAATTTACTTGCGCATGCCGAGATTTGAAACCGCGACCTTCGGATTCGTAGTCGAGAGCCTTACCCCTCGACCGTGGAGGCCGTCAATATTCCCTGGTTACTGGTTACGAATAACGTTGACAACATTTGAAAATCTCTTGCTACCATCACGGTAAGCGGAAGATGTTGCTTGTGTCGTAATGGAGGACTTTGTCAGGCGAGGAATTGAACTCACGACGCCTGGGTGAGACCCAGACACGATGCCAACTCAGTCACTGACCGGTCACTATGTTTACTACGTTATAATGATTTCATTTACCTTGAAATCCAATTTAAAATTATTACGTATAAGAACAATAATATGTGTTGCAACAGAGTAATGGAGAATTATTGTACTTTCTCTTTTTTGTAAATTGCCACGTGGTCCCAAGTGGTACACCCCGTTTTATAAATGGGTGGAATTCTACGAGGAAAGTGATTCTATAACATGATTAAAGTATTAACATTTTATTAATGTATACAAGTACCTACTTTAGCTAGAAAACTACGGTATGTAAATTGGGCTCCAAAACAATTAACTTCATTGGCAGTTTTCTGTTGACTTAATGAATTTAACCGATATATAAAATGATTCGGTATATTTGAACGATTCTTTTGAAAAAGTATATGAATCTTTAATTTTACTGTTAGTATTCGATAAAGGTGGCAGCTGCTCCCAGCCTTCTGGGGCCAGTGAGACTATGGCATCCCGGATTAACAGTACGCAACTGCTGATCCTGTACAAAACGCAAGAGCGCCCCACTGTAGAATTTGGCAGCCATTTCTGGTCGAGATCCCCACAGTATATGAAAAAAAAACCCTTGAAACGGATTGCAATATTTGGAGAACAGACGTCAGGTGGGGATGCTGTCCTTGTTCTAGTGGTATTTTAATGGAAGATACTCTGAGGAAGTAGCGTCACCTTCGGCACCGCTGCATAGTCCGGAAACACGCCAAACGCGCGCCCATTTTGCACACGGTTGACATTTATCACATGAGAACGGGGCGCTTCTACTACTCGTTCTTGTGTTCAACAGCTCGGGTGTGGAATAATCTGCCGGCCTCTGGGTTTCCTTCCTCCTACAACAAGGGTATCTTTAAGACCGAATTTCACTCCTTCCTACCCTTAAAAGACCCTCCACACAGCATCCCCGAAGATGATACAGGCCTTGAGGTAAATTATTTCCCTCAGGGCCTCCTGTGGGGAGTTACACTAAAAAATAAATAAATTATCGCACGTTGTGAGGCTGAAGGTAGTGGGAGAAGAAGGAGATGGTAAAGAGAAATGTTGACAAGTACCTGGCTATTCAGATCTGATCATTAAACACAGCTAAAGCATTTTCAAGCAACGCATACTTACTTTACACATTAGGACGTTCAGCAGAACTAATCCTTTAGGGGATCAACTGTCGGAGAGATCAACTGTCGGGGGGATCATTTGTCATTGGACCGTAAATTGCATGTACCGACAAGAAACACAAGACAAATTGTAACGTTTTAGTGCAACACTTACGCAACCAACTATCAGTCTCACCAGCTAACCAATAGGATGCATTATCTGGGCAACAAGTTTGGAGGTATTGTTGATATATTTACTGACTCCATTTATAAAGTAAAGCGTCATCTATACCAGCACTTTGATCAATCCTCATTATATTCTGTTTTAAAAAAATCATGTTAAGTGTATAATAAAACAAAAATATTTTTTTATAAATCCACTAAAAGTAGCAAAATTGTAAGTGCGTAAAAAAAAGGGTAAAATAAGTTGAAAATCCCAAACTTTGGATTGTGTGTATCGGTGAATATGTATACACTTTCAACAGTGGTATCCTCGCCAAACGTCACTGACAAACAGCCTTATTTTCCTTAGGCTTTTTTATTGTTATTAGAGGACAAAATTCAACAAGTAATGTTAAAAATCATCGATTATGAATATTTGAAAGTTTTTACAGTTGTTAGAAAAAATTTACAGTGAGTTATTTTCTAAAAATTTTGAAAACATTTCTTAATTAAATTTTTAATGTATTATTCTTTTTTGAAGTCAAAAAACAAATTAGAAAAGTGCTGTATGCAAGCAATGGACTGGCGTGAGTAGAGTGATACCCAAACTAAATGTTGCACATCTCTGGCATGCGCTGGTTTTGAAATCACAGGCCGTAAAATAGCAACTAAGCGCACAACGCCGCAGTACTCGGCGTTGGCCGCGCACATTAGCAAGCCAATTATCGGATATTATCCTCGTCAAAGGGCCTCGTCACCCAAACGAAGCTAATTTGATGCACGACCTGGCAGGTGTACCGCAGGGATCCTCAATAGGTCCACACTTGCTCATTTTTAGATATGTTTCCCAATTAAAACAAAAATAATAATTACATTTATTTATTTGAAACATACATTATTTAACAATAAAATGTAAGAAAGCTGTGGCTGCCCAACTGGGAACAAATACCGTTTTAGGACAGTCAAATTGACAAGTTCAGTTCATATTAAGTGCTATGTCTCTAGAAAAAAGAATAGTAATTAAGTATAAAGAGATGTAAATAATAGTACAGAAAAAAAAACAATTGTTTATACCAGAAAACTTGAGTATAGTATAATAATTAATATAGAATAGTAGTTATGTTCAAAGAAATAAGAAAAAAAGTATAGAGTAATAGTTTACGTATACCAGGTAATTTGAGTACAGAATAATAGTTAAGTACTTATGAAGAGATGATAAAAACAAATATTATAAAGTAAATAATTATGTACTCGTATTTGTTTTTGATGGGTGTTGGTGCTTTAAAGAAAAAAGTACTAAAAAAATTTACAAGTAATAAAGTGCCGTTTAGCGACCATAATTAGCTCAGTGGAGCTTTACATCTTGTTAAAGTTTGTAGCTACTTTTAAATAGTTACGTTTTTAGACTTTTCTTAAAGGTTTCGAAATTACTTTCTGAAGTCAAACCAATTGAAAGGTCATTCCAAGAATGTGGACCCAGTATATTGAAAGCCATGTTCCCAAATTTAGCAGAATTCGTACAAAAGGGCTCAACCAGTCTGTTCGACGTATGAGACTTTGGGTTGCCTCTAAGTAAGACTGTCCCTCACGCAGAGAACATTCAAATAAACGACTTAAAGTGAACTCTTTCTGTGACTCTGTGCCAGTGTAGGCAATCACGTAGAAGAGGAGTGATGTGACAGTATTTGGTGACACCGCATGCTAGACGAGCTGCTGTGTTGAACACTCCTTGCAGTGTGTTCAAATGTACATTAGGCAGACCAGCATACAGACTATTGCAGTAGTCCAGTCTGGACTCTACGAGAACATTTAGCAGAATCTGTCGGGAGACATCTTATGGATTTTAAATTTCTTAGAAAAATACACTAGACTTTATCATTACTAACAAATTCAAGAAATAAATAAACAAAAAAATAACATCTATAGTAAATAATTAATCAATTACGATAATAGCAGAAAAAAGCTGTTGTATCTTGCAAAATACTATTCTGTACACACTTAAGGTTATTACTTATTTTTTGCTAACAGAACATTGTCCAATTACAGAAAATACACACACGAAATTAGGTAAACAACAGCTACAGATAAATAACACCACATACATAATAAATGAAGTAATGACAAATACATGACAAAAATATGCATTTCAAAGAGCATTCAAGCCATAGCCTGAACAAGGTTTTGGTAGAGTCCATAATTTCAGACATACTAAATGACGATCTTTGAAGTATTTTTTCGTAAAGCCTGACAAAAATCATTTAGAATGGTAGCAAAAATTATCAAATCTCTTTGACGCAAGGTTTGAATTAACACTACTAGTATGTCTTGTGTGAACTATTTCCTAGGAAAAAAAAGTACCATACGTGCTGAACTCAAAACGCACACATGGAATTCATTTCGGAGTTGCTCTTGGGCAATATTATTTGGACAGGTGTGTTTAAAAGCACGGAATTTGAATGGCGCGCTGTTTAAAGCGTGTTAATATTATATTGTGGTCGATACATTTTAGACAGATAATCTAAAAAATCTTGTAAGAGAATGAGACAATTGTAAGATTATGTAGGTCCCAAGGACTGCGATTAACTGGACATGTCTGTTTACAGAATGTTAGATGACAGATGGTGAGTGTGTGGAATTCCCAATGGAAGCGAGCAGTGCCTAAAGTTGGACAGAGGAAGAGGTGGATAGACTGCGTGGAAGGGAATTGTAGCAGGACGGGGAGGACTTAGGAGTGGATGCGGGTGGCGAGGGACCGCAGCAAGTAGAGACCATCAGTGCAGATGTACATATTACGTAGCGCTGGCGGTTTTGTCTGAAGAGCGATTGTGCGGTGAACTCTCATTAAAAAGAAGCACAATATAAACAAGACTCCGTTAAAATTCCGCGGAAAAAATCCACGCGACCGAATAATGCGGTCGAAAAGCAACTCGATATGTCCATAGGTTCTGTGCTGAATGGATTCAGCACATATGGTATCACGATCACAAGCAAACGCTCCATACAAAATAAAAAAATAAAAATCACAATTAAATAATTCACTCCACAGTGAAATTAAATAACCTAGGCCAAACCATGTTGAAGTTTGTCCCAGCGCTAACGAAGGAATGATTAAAGATGCTATAATGTTCCAAGACGCGAGCATATATCGCCTTACCTAAATTGGCATAGAATACTGAGTATGTCGAACAGAAGGACGTTACATCAAATGTACAAATTGACGAATTGGAAAATTCCTACCTATCTGTCTGATGAACTGTAGTATTCCCGTTACTAATGCATACAACACACGTCAAAGGTACAATTTGCTTGTTCTCCCCAGACATCGAACCGCTGTATTAGAATATAATTTTTTAATTTAATTTTTATATATGAATACCGCGCTAGAGTCCCAATTGCTCCTAACCGTCAGGAGCCAGTGAGACTATGGCATCCAAACATGGCTAAAAGTCATTTCAAGCAACGTTTCAATTCTGAATGGTGATCTTTCACCAGGGCGATACTGAGAGTATCTGGAACGTGGGCAAATATACTATATATTATAATTAAATGAATCAATTGTGAAACAGCACAAATTAATGAAATAAAATTTACTTGCGCACTCCGGGATTTGAACCCGTGACCTTCTGATTCATAGTCGAGAGCCTTACGCCTCGATCATGGAGGCCCCGTCAATACAGCTATTCCTCAACGAATTTTTGGAATGAAATATCACTGTTTCAAAGGTCGACATCGCTGCAGTGCTTCCAGAAGTTCGGCAGCGAGTTGTTGCACACAGAAATTATAAAATGGATACTTGCATTAGTGATTTGGTAAAAAAAATGTTTGTGTTTTAAGATTTAAAATTTTTTAAAGTTTATTTTTCATTTCATTTTATTTAAGTGTAGAGATTGTATGTAACTTCATTAAAAGTTTATAAACCGTTAAGAAACTTCAATTAATTTTTGTAGGCCCTGCCGGAAACTAAGTTAAGGAAGTTTCGACAAACGCCGTATTGTCTCAAATCGCTAGTTATTACGGTAAATCTCGCACCAACTCTACTTAAGGTGATCCACTTCCTAATATTTGAAGGTAATTAGTTTCATTTTATTTTGTAAGGCTTAGGCATATTAAAATGTTTTTCTGTCTATAGTAAAAAAAAGAGGGTGAATGCTGGAAACTCCATTAATGGAGGACTGAACGCGGTTGGCGCAAACAAAAAGTTGTCCAAAGAAGCGAAGCTAGCAGTCCACAATGAAGTGCTGATACCAACTCTGATGTATGACAGTGAGGCATGGAACTGGCAGAGGAAGGATGAAAGTAGACTGAATGCTGTAGAAATGAGACGAATGTGCGGTAAAACCATGTATGATTGTGTGAAAAATGTTGAGATTCGTGAAGAATGCAAGGCTGATGTAAGCGTAGTGAGCAAGATTAAGAAAGGGACGCTTAGATGGTTTGGGCATGAAGAGTGAATGAACAAAGAGAGGAGTGTAAGGAGAATATATGACGCGAATGTCAATGAAAGAAGAAGCCGGGGACGCCCGAGGAAGACATGGCACGATCAAATGAATCAAATACTCGAGTCGGGTCATGTCAGAAGTCGGAATAACAGAAGAGAATATATGAGGCGTTGTATGAATGTGAATGAAGCAAGAAGTGTATGCCAAGATCGAGTTGTTTGGCGATCCGTCCTCTCTGCCTACCCCTGCGGAGAAACGGCGTGATGGTTAATTAGTTAGTTAGTAAAAAAAAAAAAATTGCTACAATGGACAATACGACATTATCGAAAAAGGGGTTCGTAAGTAGGAGATTTTGCACTTTTTTTTAGGTCTGCTTATTTATTTTTTTCTAGGCTTATAAAAAGACTCGTGAATAAAATGGACGCTTAAATGAAAGTCCGAGGTGTGTTCTAATTGCAGTATTTAATTAAATCCTCTATGGTATTTCTAGGCTGTCAAATTTTCAAATCAAAAACACATGATTTTGCATTACTTCCCACTGCATCACCTTAAATTATGTGACTGTTGGTTTATTCGACGATTAGGACAGAGAGCTTTTACATACAAATACATCATTTTTAAATCACATAAAAAAAAATAGAAAACATCCGCAAAAGTTAAATTATACTGGAAAAAAGTTAAGTTAAACTTAAAAAAAGAAAAAAAAAACTGCACCAAAGTTAAAAATAAACAGGAATATAAAGGAAAAGAAAAAAAAACAAATAACACAATATCAATAAAGTCAATATTAACATTAATAATTTATTAAATTAATTAACAATAATTTATAAACTAGGCAGAAATAATTCGTTCAAAGTTTAGATTATTGTCAAATACATCCATATCATTTAAGTATTTGTTAATGAGACTGTGTAAGCGTTGAATTGGGGAATTCAAGCTGTAGTTGGAACGGGGACATGTAGTATCTTCTCTGGAATTTCTGATATAACCGCCACTGTGATCATGATTTGAGACGGGGGGTTAAAATTTTGTGGTACCACCCATGTAAAGAGTCAAAGTACCACATTGGAGAAGCAGTGGTTCATACAAGCGACGCTGCGAGCAATACAGAGGAGCTATTAATAAAGTACCTTCCATTAGCTGGTAATAAATAGAGTTTCCTCACTGCTAATTGCTCTGTGATAATGAATTAATTAGCACTCCTGCCACCTAGCGGCTGGAACTAAGAGCTATTCCTACGAAACACACTTTGGGAAGCGCTGACGAAATAGAATCTAATTAAAGTCATTATAATTTAACATGGAACTGTGTTAGAAGCTAATGGAAGTTTGGGAATACGTAAAATTGTCACAATGGAATTAGCGCTGTAAGTTATACTGGCAACACAAAATAACCCAATTAACAGATTTAATAAATTTATTGTAAATCAATGTTGTCATAAGTTCTGCAAGTATTTTTAGATTTTATTATTGTGACAGCTGTTTCGCCGTTCAATGCCATTTTCAAACTGCGATTAATCTACGTTGCGATGACTTATTCATATGATTTTATTTACTCACTCCATTCTAATTTGGACGGGTTTAAAAAAAAAAGATTTATTATCGATTAAGCCGACTTAGATAGAAAATAATTCAAATTCTCTATTCTGTTAGGTGTTTACATTTATAATGTGTTTCCCCGTACTTAAATGATAATATTTTTTAAATTTGTTTATTTAAATGTGTTACATTGTTTTGATAATGTGAACATAGTGAGAAGCGGTGAATACATAATTTTTCTTACTTTATGAATGTTATATTAGGATCATTCGTTCGAACGCCGAAACAGCTGTCACAATAATAAGAATCTAAAAATACTTGCAGAACTTAATAATAACATTATTAAATTTGATTTACATTAAATTTAAAAAAATAAATAAATTAAATGGAGTTCTACGAATTAAACACAAAAACAATTAATAAATATAGATCTAACACTAAAAACGGTCAAACCGCTTTGGAAACGTTTCAATTTTGAACGGCTGTCTTTCACCAGGGCGATAAATATCGTGGTATGCACACGGTGAGTGGAAGGCTTCTTTCCACCCCGCCACGATGGCTTCCTGTCTTCACGAACATCACACCGCCCACTATAAGACGAGGGACAGCAACCCTCAGGGAATATAAAAAGGCCGTGAATAGTAACATCCAACTTCAAGATGACCTTGCAAACCTCCCGGCCAGCCGCCTGACTTCAAGGAAACCTTTTTAGAATGAAGGCGAAATATTGCTTCAATCACGATACTCCGCTGAAGAGTCATGGCGAACTCAGTGGCAGACCTCCTACGTGAAAAACAAGCACCTTGTTGTAGACCCTAGTATCAAATTGCCAGGGTTCTCTCAGGGTGCAGTCACAGCCGTTAAGCATATATGATGGATTAATGGGGCCTAAAAGATTCTGAACTTTGTGAACGTGGACATATTCAAACAACGGAACACATCGTAGAAGAATGTCCCCTTCATCAGTTTCCCTATGGCACATCTGTACTGAATCAAGTGGCTAACGATAAAATGACTAAATAACCCCAGCATCACATTATAATATAAAAATAATGATAATGTTTTAAAATATTCTTTTTTTTTATAACAAAAAAAAAACAAATAATGACACCCTCACTGGGATTTCCCGTGCTGAGGATTTCATTTACAAAATATTAAATTACATTATATTAAATTGATGCACTGGAAAATAAAATTAATTCTAAGACGAGGTGTTTTAAGTGCAGTTGGTTTCGGTGTTAGTCTGTATTTGGTGTTAATATATTTTCAATTTCAGTTCTCCCTGTGTATCGTATCCAGTGTTTTATTTGATTTTTAAATTTATTGTGGTTGTTGTGATTTTTAAAGGAAAGTGGGATTTTGTTGTAGAATTTAGTACTATAGTTTAAGAAGTTTTTTTGTCCAAATGTTGTGTTTGTGGTTCCTTGTTGTATGTGTTTTTGACTGTGAGATCTAGTGTTTCTAATATGTGTGATTGTTGTTATTTCTTTTTTGTATTTATGAATGTAAAGTAGTATTATTTTATTGATATAATGTTAAGTTTGTTAGAGTTTTCGTCGATTCTAGTTCTTACAGGGACTTTAAGTATAATTTTCATGATGGCTTTTCATGTTCTAAAGAGTCAATTAAGAATATTATCATTAGCACTGCCCCATCCGATAATACCATATTCTAATAGTGATTGGCAGAGAGCCATGTAGATCTTAATCAAATCTTTTGTACTGAAGACATTCCTGATTGTTTTAAAAAAAGAAATTAATCATTTAATTTTGTTATTTTAAAAAATAATGTGGTCGGTCCATTTTAAATTGTGATCAATTTTTACGCCTAGATACTTTATGTGACTGAGCTCCACCAACTCTCCTCAACCATACGGAGAAAAAGAAAAAGACCAGGGCGTTACTGAAAGTATCTAAATTATATTATGTAAGTACTGAAATTCGATTTCCGGATTTTCCCAAAGGCTATAAATATGAATCAGGTCTACTGTCCTTGGGGACAATTAGAAAAACAAACAACTGAAAGCGTTTTTACAGAGGTGAGTAAAAACCGAAAAAAAACGTTTAATAATTTCGTAACGTTGAGAAAACCGCTAATTTCAAATTAAAACGAAACGGCTGAGGTACCGTTGTTTCAATCGGGACTCCCTTAAGGGCTTAATTATTCATGACCCCACACACCCCTCTCCTACCGCTACCCACTTTACTGGAAATGGAAACACACCCTGCTCTTCTCTGTTCCTTGCACCTGAATTCTCAAATCTCTACTGAAAATATATAACAGACGAAGAATAATTCAATTTCAAAGTTAAATTTCAATCTCTATATGGATAATTGTATGCAAGAATTGAAAGAGGTGGGCTTGGGCGCGAAATGAGTAATCTGCAAGTACGTTGCCTTTGTTTTACATTAACTCCACACAGGAGGCCCTGAGAGAAATAATTTCCCACAATGTCTACATCATCTTTGGGAATGTTGCGAGGGGGGTATTTTATAGGATAAGAAGGAGTGAAATTGGGTCTTGAAGAGACCCATGTGGTAGGATGGAGGAAACACAGAGGCAGGCAGATCATTCCATAGCGGAGCTGTTTAACACAAACACGATTCGTACAAGCGACCAATTCTCATATGAAAAATGTCAACCATGTTCGAATGTTGGGCACGCATTTGACGTGTTTTCCGACTATGCACCAATGCCAAAGGGATCAACGACGATAGTTCCTAAGAGCATCTTCCATTAAAATACCAATAGAACAAGGACAGCATTCCCACCTGCTCCAATGCAGTCCGTTTGTTAAGATTTGCCTGTTGAATGCTGATGATGCGGTGCTGATTGCTAACAGTATGGAAGATCTACAGCCCTTCGTATCTAGGATGAACCAAGTATGCATGATGAATGAGCTAATGATGAATGTAAGTAAGTCTAAAGTCAAGGTGTTTAAAAGAGAGAGTACGAACACAGTGTGCAATATAGTTGTGAAAGATGAATACTTGAAGCAGGTCGATGAGTTTGTATATTTGGGAAGTATGTTTACGAAAGATGGAAAGACTGATAGGGATATTGAAAGAAACCCTTTTCACGGAGGACTAAACGCGGTTGGCGCAAACAAAAAGTTGTCGAAAGAAGCGAAGCTAGCAGTCCATAATGGAGTGCTGATACCAACCCTGATGTATGGCAGTGAGGCATGGAACTGGCAGAGGAAGGATGAGAGTAGACGGATTGCCGCAGAAGTGAGATCTCTGAGGCGAATAATAATAATAAATGGATTATTTCTATAGCGCCGTTTTCGTGAGAAAATCACCTCAAGGGCGCTTTACAACATAATTTATCTAACCTATACCTTATCACTTAGACTTATATATAATAATTTACATATTAGAATTATTACTAATGGCTTACAGCTAAGATTTATAACTAGAAAATACCTAATTCAGACTTATAATTAGTGACTTACATCTAAGTGTGTGTGGTAAAACAATGTATGATCGTGTGAAAAATTAATTATTAGTTGTTTTTGTGTTTAATTCGTAGAACTCCATTTAATTTTTTTTTTAATTTAATGTAAATCAAATTAAATAAGGGAGGGACGGATTTAGCCGTTACAAGCCAACCTCATACCAATAAAGTTGGTTGTTTACAGGTGAAATATAATAAAAAAACCGTAATTATTGAATGAAACACTAATATATATTGATTAACTTGGCGGGTTTGCGATAAACCGACGTAGCTCAATGGTAGAGCATCTGACCGGATATTAGAAGGATGTGGGTTCGAGTCCTGCCGGCGACATTTATCTTTGCTCGGAAGATTTTTTCAATTTGGATGAGTGTTTCAGGCTAATAATTATTGTTTATAAAAATAATTGTCAAATTTAATAATGTTATTATTAAGTTCTGCAAGTATTTTTAGTTGCTTTTATTGTGACAGCTGTTTCGGCGTTTAAGGCCATTAAACTGCGATTAATCCACATTGTGACGACTTATTTATATGATTTAACTTACCCCCCACTCCTCTAAAATTTGGATGGATGGGTAATGATTTATTATCGGTAAAACAGATTTAGTTAGAAAGCAATTAAAATTCTTAATCCTATGAGGTTTTCAGATTTATAATGTGTTTTTACTCGAATAATGTGTGAAAAATGTAGAGATTCGTAAAGAATGCAAGGCCGATTCTTAATCTTGCTCACTACGCTTACATCAGCTTTGCATTCTTTACGAATCTCAATATTTTTCACTCGATCATACATGGTTTTACATGCATTCGTCTCAGAGATCTCATTTCTACAGCGTTCAGTCTACTTTCATCCTTCCTCTGCCAGTTCCACGCCTCACTGCTATACATCAAGGTTGGTATCAGCACTCCATTGTGGACTGCCAGATAAATTTATAATATTATTTACAAAATTCGTTTATAATTAGGTTCTCATAATACTGGGAATAAATAATAGCTACCTATGAAATAATAATTATCAGGAATCACCAAATCATCCATTCTTTGTTTCTTTAACCTTACAATAAAAAAAATATATTGTTACATGCTTTTGTCTTTCAAAATGTTTCAACGTTATAGCCCCCACTGCTTGTCGATAGCTGTAGCGCCTGTTTCAGCTTCATATTTTTATTTTTATGCACAGCCTGATTCAGCTTGCAGCACAAAAAAATATAACAACAGCCCCGATTATACATCGGATTACATGCATTTCGCTATTGATGTGATTTTTCATGAAAAACGACGCTACACAAATTATCCAATTATTAGTATAATATTCATAATTCATATTTTTTTATTTATCCGGAGGTTAGTTAGTCTTTTTTCGTGATTATAAACATAGTTTAGTCATGTTTTATTATTCGCGCAGCACGTCCGTCGGGATCGCCTGCCGAACTCATACTGAACGGCCAATGTGTGGAGGCCGGTTCGTGCGAGTTCGGCCAACTAGTTTGAAGGTTGGACCAACTAGTTCGCCACCGGAGCGATCTCGGGCCAACTCGCTGAACTCGAGCCAACTTTGGCCCAACGCGTACGAACTACACATCCACACAATCGCCCAAACGTTCGAGTTGGGAGGTTGAGCGATCATGGAGTCGTGGCATTACAGTTGCGATCGTGTAAAAGTCGACAGACTTTTACAAAAAAAACGCATACGAATTAATAATATTGAACACCCTGTGGGTCGAGAATACACCTCAACTCTTAACAAAAATTTTGATACAACATACCCCTTTTATAAAACCCCCGCATTTACTCACCCCTGTGGAAAGGTATGGGGTGGGATGAAGAAAATGATGGAATAAGAATTGGTTATGTTGTGATACTGAAAGGATTGACAAGGGGAATAAGATAAAAATGAGAAAAGTTGAAATGATTAGATTTCTGTATTTTAATAATAATGAAAATAATGATAATAATAGTTATTTATTCCAGAAGGTTGCAGGCGTAGTGTAATGCAATACGTTTCATAAGTGTACATAATACGAACAAAAAAATAACTATAGGTATGTAAAAGAAAAGAAATACATAGAAAAAGATTACTCAGTAAAATATGCAACATAAGTTCATTAAATAAGAGAGAGAGAAAATGAACAACTTTGTGGTGGATATTTGACAGTCTCCCGTCTCCAAGGAGCCATCAAGGGAGACTCCATCCATGCTGCCGTGGCGGTAATGATGGTATTCTTTGATTGTTGTACTCTGCACCATAGGCTTCCCATGCGTTGGTAAAGAAGTGCCCTGAAAGAGTGCACTCGTCCTTCCAGGAACATTTCTGTAGCGCTGCATTATCTTGGGAGACGGAATAGTTGCATGTTTTATCTTTTGCCATTGGTATGCAGTGTAATGCACATAAACTTCTGACGTATACATAATTTTCCCTGTCAAATCAATTATGGCACCGAAACGGCAAGCAAGAATTCACAACTTCATAACTTTATTCTTTAAAAAAAATTCCGAACAAGGCCGGGTACACATCAGCTAGCACTAAAATAAATACGCTTCAATAAGTTATTTCAATAAATTGAATATTCTTTTCAGACTTGTAGAAAAGTCAAGAGCTTAGAATAAAATTACCTAAATCGGACACACGGAGACGCCCACGACACAATTCTATCGGTTTTTAACATATAAATATGTCGTATCAACATGAACTTACCACAGTTTGAAAATAGATAAGAACTCCGAAACAGCTGTCACAATAATAAATATAATTAAAATGCTAGCGGAACTAAATAATTCTCTTGTACCTAGACTTCACGCAGAAGATTCACCTTTTCAGACATAGTAGATATGTTCAACTGCTCGCAATACAAATACTAACAGACGATTATTGCATACATCCTCAACAATTATTAATATGTGTCTAAGTGAGGTGTGTGTTGAATATTCGCCACTATAGCTAATTATTTGGAATGGTGCTTACACTATGTTATTCCTGAATTTGTTCGTGGGACAAATGAAATATTTAGTTGTTGTATTTCAAGAAGGCTATCTATTTGATCTATGTACCTACTGTGATGTACGTAAAACAACTGACATATTTTCAATTGTTTTCATAACGCTTCTGCATCCCGCAGCTTTACAATCGAAGGTAAACACAAATTTGGCTCGGAATAATGTTTTATGAAGGAGCAAATAACTGGACGAAGTGGACCCGTGTGATTAATGGATGAATAAGGCCAAGGGAGTATTACAAAAACCCACACACTCAAACTACATTCTACTTATTTGTTTCTGTACGTCATATTTTTAAGTTTGGCAGTCACCTCGAGTCTGGAATATCTAAATAACTGTAATACCTTAAATAATTAATGATTTATGAGCAACAATCAACAATATTTAGAGAGGGCGTGTGTCTTTTAAAAATGACGCGCCAACCAAAATTGATTATAATAAAAAAAATGTTTTATTATCTTCTTTTATTTTTATAACAGTATATCAAATAATGATATCCTCAATGGTATTTTCCGTGCTGAGGATTTCATTTACAAAATATTAATTTACATTATATTAAATTGATGAAAAAAAATTAAATATTTCTAAGGTGAGGTATTGTTTTAACACGTAATACCCGGAGGTTCAAAATAAAACACATTCGGCGATGGTGGGTCCAGATTGACCCGGCTGAAATGATGAAATTTAAAGACTTTTTTATGCATTTTTCGTTCATATCCTTACTTTTATATGATATTATATAATTCCTCATAAACTCATAACATATCCCTTGTGTTTCTTGTATAAAGATAAATGTTTTAGAAATTAGTATTCCGTAAATGTTGCTGTTCTTCGATATGCAGCAGCGCGGGCATAGCGCGCGAGAGCAAAAGCACGACTAAAATGGTCGCGTCTTGAGACAACCGCCGCCGATGGTCAGTGGAATGAAGAGGGTAGTGCGGGAGGGGGGGTAAGGACTCGACCCAGGAAGTCAGTGGAAGCGAACATTTTGTTTCTATATTTATTAACATTTTCGGGAAATCGATGGTGTGCATTTACAAGTATATCTTGTTTTATTTAAAATACCAGAAATAAAATCACTTATTTAATTCTTCCTTGTTGCTGTACCTCTAATAGAAAGATGTGTAAAAAGAAAATAAATTAAATTTATAGCCATATTATATGATGATTGCTTATGAAAATATTAGAAAATATTATATAATGGCGTTCTTATTTGAGTATTTAATTTTCTCACACATTTATTTGTCACAATTAAAACCATTGAATGACATAAATTTTAGTTAAAAATACTAAAACTTTTATTTTTCAACAAAACAAATTTAAATTAACAATTTTCATTAAAAATTAAAGGAATCCGGAATTTGACAAGTCGATCTGCAACGGATTCACTCAGATTTCCTACACCAACTGCATTATCACTTCCATTTTCACTTTCAGATATTTCCTCTAGTAATATGTCTTCCGGATCACTTTCAAATTCTGGATCCAATGCTTCGAATTCCAAGTCGGCATCATCACTGATCTCACTGTTAAGTAGCTTTTCAATCTCATTATCAGCTAAATAATGTTGCCTTGCCATTGCGTTAGTACGGTACGAAATAAAAAAATTAAAACACAATACTAGAAATGTGCCCGAATGGTTGACAACATCTGCGTGTTAAGGACTGCGAGAGACAAAGACGGAAGGATAGAGCGAGAGATATACTGTTTCGTCGGCTGCTCAAATTCAACTGAGAAGAGATCGAGTTTTTGCGTGTTTTTATACATAATTATTCTTATAACTTATTTAAAACGTGTCCAATTTTAATCATTTTTGAGTCGAGATGTGGGTAAATATTTAATAAAAGAATAGACAAGAGGAAATTAGCCTAAACGTAATATTTGCGGCAAAATCTTTTATTTAAAAAACACTGGGTCAAATCAGACCCATCACCGGAGTCGAGGTGTTAAGTGCAGTTGAGTGGTTTCGGTGTTAGTCTGTATTTGGTGTTAATATATTTTCTATTTCAGATCTCCCTATGTAACGTATCCAGTGTATTATTTGATTTTTAAATTTTTTACGGTTGTTGTGATTTTTAGACGATAGTGGGATTTTGTTGTAGAGTTTAGTACCACGGTATAAGAAGTGTTGGGTTTGTGGTTCCTTGTTGTATGTGTTTTTGACTCTGAGATCTAGTGTTTCTAATATGTGTGATTGTTGTTATTTCTGTTTTTTTTTCGAATTTATGAATGTAAAATAGTGTTTTTTTTTAGAGTATAATTGTTTTATTGACATAATGTTAAGTTTGTTAAAGATTTCGTCAGTGCTAGTTCTTACAGGGACTTTGGATTGGTTCGCAAAAACGTTTATCAAAAAGATAGTGCATTACCTCGTTGTCAAAAGATCGCAATATACATTGCTTGTTACCCTTTGTTGGTCTACATCGAGAAAATTTGTCTCCCGGCAAGTTTGAACCAGCACAGAGGCCAACTTTATAAAGATCATTTTTCAAATGTCGAGACGAGTCAGCTAGAAAAATTATGTTTCGAGATATTAGCTTTTTTTAAGTGACACCACACAAGAGTACCAACTGCTCCCAATGGGCAACTGGTGCCAGTGAGATTATGGCATCACGAATTGAGATATTTTGTGAGGCTGAGGGGATTGAGTAGAGGAAGGAGGAAGTGAAGAAGGAAGGTGGGGAAGTACCTGGCTGTTCAGATCTGATAATAATACACGGATAAAGCCATTTCAACTAAACGATTCACATTTTTAATGAATGCATTCTGAAATAACACAAATTAATCAAATATATTTTACTTGATTTGAACCCGAGACCTCCAGATTTGTAGCCGAAGATCGTAACCACTGAACCACGGAGACCGTCAAATATACTAAATTGAGACAGTTAGAGATATTATACACGGTATAAATACCCGTTTTTCACTATCAACAAGATTCAACGACAACATCCTCGGGATACGAATTGTTCCTTTTTTATTTAATCACTGAAGAAGACAACAACAGAAATTAAAAAGATTTCAGTCGCATCTGGGACTCGAACCCAGGACTTCTACCTATCCGGGGTAACCGCTTAACCAACTTAGCTAATGAGACCAGTTCAATTTACGCCATTTACATCGATATCATACTTCAAGTTCAAGACTTGTTAATATTATCCTCCATTTTTAAAAATCCCATATTATTGGCTGCTATCCCTATGATGATTGCAAAGTTTCATCCAGAACACAATTGCAATCGGAATAGAGTCTCGGATATACCGACCCGATTTTTATTTATATGAGACATCTATTGACTTATTTTACAAGTCTGGAAAGAAATATCCAATTTATTTTGTTGGTTAAGCGGTTACCCCGAATAGGTAGAGGTCCTGGGTTCGAGTCCCAGATGTGACTGAAATCTTTTTAATTTCTGTTGTTTTTTCGGATTCGTGGTTCATTTTGGGATGTGTTAATATTATCTTGGTCAATGATTAAATATTACAATGAGGTTTACGAACTTCAATAAGTTTATTTATTTAGTTTCAATACATATTTTTACATTTAGTTATTAAAATTTTACAAAGCTAATAAGACAATGGATGTTTTTCTTAGTCCTCCTCACTAGAGGTTCCTGTGCTGAGGCGGACTAGGTTTTATTTAAGAATTGATTGTTTTTAAGCTCTTATGTAGTTTTTTTTCAAGATGCTGGATAACTCCTCTTTGATTTCTTTGAGAGCCAGGTTTTGATTTGATTTTTGAAATCATTTGTCTTTTTTGTTTTTTTTACGGCCGGTGTAAGTGAATTATGTAGTTTCATGGCAGATATTTATAATTCCCTTGTTCAAAAAGCAGTTTTAAATGTACGAATATTCATAATGTTATTTTGGTTCACTCTTGTGTGGTGAAAATAAAGTTTCTTCCGTTTTTTTTTTTAACTTTTCAAATGTTTGATTAAATCATTCTTCCCATAGGTATTTTAGATGTTAGGTACTGCAAATGATTTGAACATTTCTTTTGTTGGCGTTCTTATGAGGACTCTTAACCGCCCGTCCTTTGCGTTATTATTCAAAAAGTAGGTAAAAAAAAAATCGTTTTTTTTTTCATTTGATTTCGCAATAACGATACGTGTGACTAATGACGTAACATGTATGGTATGGGAGACAAAAATACTCCAACACATCCGTTAGCTTCGACTGCCCTCGAAATACTAAACGAGACGACGCAGAAACAAACTTGACGTATACGAATGTTTTGTGGGTTTTGGGTATGGCTTTTTTGTACCTGAACGTACGCGATACGGCTTGTTGCGTTCGGGCGATAATATGGCGGCCGTATCACGTACGCTCGTATGGGTAGGGTACTTCTATTCTTTCCATTCGTCACACAACATTTCTTAAAAAATTCTCACGTCGTGTAACAATGAAATAATGGTTATTAAGTACTTACAGTGTTTTCAGCTTGGTCATGCCACGAAAGTCTCCCTCCACGATGGTGCTGATGTTGTTTCCTTGAAGATCTCTGTGAAAAAAAGAAAAAAAAACTAATTAACAAAATGAAAGTAATTAATAAATAATATGTACCCGGCGTTGCTAAGGTTTTTTTTTGGAATAAAGTTATGAATTCTTGCTTGTCGTTTGGGTGCCATAAATGATTTAACAACGAAGTTAATGACTTGTGACAACTATCACTATCTCTAAACAAAGAAACAATTTGAAAATTTTATTTATAATAATAATAATGTTTTAGTATCTTCTTTTTAACTGGGATTTCATTCCCAAATATGTATTTTATCAAAACATATCTAAATAATACAGTTCTTAAGTAGGTAAATACCTGAGTCTTCCATTTTTAAAATATTCTATCCAAACAAAACTTCTTCTTTTGAATATGTAATCTGTGGCTAACCAGATTGGTATATCTATGGATTAACCTCAATAGAACATGGCGGGTTCAATGTTTCAGTCGAAACAGCATTCATAATAATAAAAAATAAAAATAAATACTTTAAGACCTTAATAATAGCAATACTAAATTATTGATGTAATTTTAATATATGTGTTTTTTAAATGTACCAGGGTAACGTTGATATCAAAGTAGCACTGTAGCAGGCACCACTCGAACACGCTCCAGTCCAGTCCAAACACAAATATTCCCTCATCCCCAGTTCCTGGATTTAATCCCTTAACCGTCCTGTCTGTCACGTATTTCCCTTACTCTGTTTCCTTCTCCTCCCATAACCCATTTTTCCCTTTCCCACTGCCCGTCCCCCAAATCCCACTGTGGGATTTGTCACGTGACACCACTGGATATAAAATCCCCAGAAGTGTAATATCTATATCGATTTGGATTAAAAATAATGTTGCCAATT
This sequence comes from Halesus radiatus, assembly GCA_022606495.2. NCBI lineage: Eukaryota > Metazoa > Arthropoda > Insecta > Trichoptera > Limnephilidae > Halesus > Halesus radiatus. The sequence goes on from JAHDVE020000009.1 coordinate 40,728, forward strand.
CGTTTTTTTTTCGCGCTTCGCGAATTTTCGACTCCGCTGTACCGGCCGTTCGTGGGCCTAGCCGGATATGAACCCTGTAATAATTTACTTGCAGAATTTACTCGTAGAACCAGTTCCAAAATTTTGCCTGGCCGTGCCATATTGATAAGAGATATGTGTGACGTGTGGCACACAGGCGAACAGTAGAGGCGGCTGACCCCGATCTGTGGAGAGGGCTTCAGGGGAGGGAGACACAACCTATCGTTCCCTTGTGAAGGGGGAAAAATTTCCAATGTTTGAATTTTTAACAAACATCCCAAGCGGGCCTTGTTCGTAGCCGATGCGAGGGTCTGGGTCCAGTGGGTGGTGGTAGTCCGAGGGGGGGGGGGTCCAGGGTCAGCGGTGGTCAGAATAAAGAAGTCTAGTTGGTAGAAGCGGAGAAGTGTTGGCGGAGCTAGAGTTGATGGTTGATTGACAAATAGCCGTTTTCTGGGCATATCTGTACCCCCAATCAGGCGCTAACCCGAGCGCTCTGGGCGATATTTTGCAGCGCTATTGGCACATTTCCTTGCTGGTATGGATACCTATCCCCCTCGTACTGCGTTACCTCGACATTTCGTTTATTTTTGTCATTTCTTAACTAGCAGGGACGCGACACTGTCTCCCCGCCACCTGCATAATGAATTTTATAATTTTGCACAAAATAAAATTTAAAATAAATGTATCAACATATAAAAGCTTTTAAGGCATGAATAAATAAATAAGTGCACGTATATACAGATTAGAAAGAAAACTGGGCTAATGAAAAAGAACATAATTGTTCTAGAAAGAATTTAAAAACATGAAAATGTCTGGTCAATTGTAACAGAAACAAGAAAGGTGAGTAATTACTCCTGGCACACCGCGACACGCCCTTGGCAAACTTCTATCAGCGTGTGTATTCAGTGCGTGTCACGATGCTTAATCGAGATTTGGAGGATGTTTGGAAAAAGGGTTAGTTTGGTAGGGAATTTAGAGGGGTTTATAAAATAATAAGAACTTATAGGAATCGACCGTACATACGTGTGTTGTCTGAATGGTGGACTTTCAGCAGGGCCATACTGAGAGTATCTCGCATTGGATAATCGAAAAAGATATAGCTTAAAATTTAGACGTTTAGTAAATTAACACCACATTTTTTAATTACTATGGTAATACCAAGCTGTAACTATATATTCGAAATTTTAGTTGAGTTTGTTGAATTTGACAGTTCGTTTAACAGAAATCCAAATGGATACCAACCCTAACGTATTGTAGTGAGGCATGAAACTGGCAGAGGAAGGATGAAAGTAGACTGAATGCTGTAAAAATGAGATCTCTAAGGCGAATGTCTGGTGTTTTTTTTTTGTATTTTTAATGTGTGAATTCGATTTTGTTTTTATTTATTTATCTATACGTAAATTTCATACAAAAAAATCGTGTTTACTATGTAATTATCCTTTTGTTACATTTTGAAAATATTCTAACCAAATAAAAAACCTTCTTCTTTACAATATGTAATCTGTGGCTAACCAGAGTGGTACATATATGGGTTAACCTCAACACAACATGACGGGTACAATATTTTCATACTAATTTTAAAACGTAATAGCAACAGTTTTACATATTGAATTTCATTCAAACTACTTTCTAAACCTCCCCGGCATTAATAAGAATAAACTGTGATATTTTAATTGACTGATTGACAGACAAATAAAATTTTTTTATGTATAAAGATTTGGTTAGGTTAGTGCAAAGCGCACTGAAGAGGAACGGCTGCGCGGCCTGTTTCGTAGAAAAATTAATTTTGGATTTGAAGCCAAAATACTCACCTAAACCGAATGATATTTTTTTTCGTCAAGTATAGTAAATATCTAGTACGTATGAGAAGTAATTTATTTATTTTTGTTTTACATTATGAAATATGGCCATTAAAGGAAATGATTTTTCGCGAATCTAGAGGCACCTTTAACAATTATTTGGGGGCTAACAGTGTTTAAAAAAAAGTTTACCCCGTCTACTTTGATAATATAATGAATGATAAAATAAATAAAAAAATATATTAAAATTATGGTGGACTTCATGTTAAATTGAAAATGACCAATTTAAGTTTTTTTTTTTTAATATTTTGTTTTTATATTTTTATTTACATAGAAAATATGATATTTTTTAAATACTATAAACCCGGAAATAATTTTCTTAGTTACGACGAAAATTATAAACATTTGTTTTTTTTTATTTTCCATGGCCTATATTTCATAATTTAAAACAAAAATAAATAAAATACTTCTCATCTACTAGATATTCAGTAAACTTTTAATTTAAAAAAAACATCATTCAATTTGGATGGGCGTTTTGGGCTCAAATCCAAAATTAATGTATGAAACAGGGGGCGTAACCGTTCCTCTTAAGATGAATCTTCACAAAACTGCGCTATAGAAATTAACTAAGATGTTTTTGTAGCGGTCTACCATCTCTGCCTGCCCATAGAAACAGCTTCATGGTTAATTCTCTCAACTAGATTCAAAGAACATATAAGATGCTAACTAACTAACTAACCATCACGCCGTTTCGCCGCAGGGGTAGGCAGAGAGGACGGACCGCCAAACAACTCGATCTTGGCATACACTTCTTTGCTTCATTCACAGTCATACGTCGTCTCATACATTCTCTTCTATTATTCCGACTTCTGACATGGCCCGAATCAAGTATTTGATTTACTTGATCGTGCCATGTCTTCCTCGGGCGTCCCCGGCTTCTTCTTCCATCCACATTCGCGTCATACATTCTTCTTACACTCCTTTCTTCGATCATTCGCTCCACATGCCCAAACCATCTAAGCGTCCTTTCTTAATCTTTTTTATTACGCTTATATCGGCATTACATTCTTTACGAATCTCAACATTTTTCACACAATCATACATGGTTTTACCACACATTTGCCTCAGAGATCTCATTTCTTCAGCATTCAGCTTAATTTTATCCTTCCTCTGCCAGTTCCATGTCTCACTGCCATACATCAGGGTTGGTATCACTCACTTCATTCGCTTTGGACAACTTTTTGTTAGCGCCAACTGCGTTCAGTCCCCCGTAGAGTTTCCTGCAATCACCCTTCTTTCAATATCCCTATCAGTCTTTCCATCTCTCGTAAACATACTTCCCAAATATACAAACTCATCGACCTGCTCCAAGTATTCGTCATTCACAACTATATTGCACGCTGTTCTCACACTGTCTCTTTCAAACACCATTTTTTTATAAGATGCTAAAATAATAAAGGCACTTCTTCAAAATTCGCAGAACATCTCTTAGTGAATAATTACGTGCCGCTTGACTAGAACAAGCCTAATCCCTTACATATAGAAATAAAGGATCTTAGATTAAATTTACTTGAACAATTAGAAATTAATTAACGAACTAATGATCCTAATATAACATTAATTAATAAAGTGAGGAAAATTATTTATTCCCCACTTTTCGGTAGTTTCACGAAACCTGAACAATATAATTCATTAAAATAATTCAAAGAGTTGCCAAACACATTAAATTCATCGACTTAAATAGCACTCAAGTCATTATGAAACAATTAAGAAAACAGATTTCAACTGTAAGTAAGTACCTCGCACAATAGAGCATTTTCAATTATCACAATTATTTTCAAAGTAAATCTGCTTTACCAGTAATAAATCATTTTAATCACAAAATTGGGTGGGAGTAAATAAAATCGCATAAATTAAGTCGTCTGAATGTGGCCTAACCGCAGTTTTGAACTCCGAAACAGCTGTAAAAACAATTAAAATCTAAAGTACTTGCAAAACTTAATGTTCAATACATTTATAAAAAATAAAAATATATTTTTTATATGAATACCTCACAAGAGTCCCAACTGCTCCCAACCGTCTGGAGGCAGTGAGACTATGGCATTCCCAATTAGGGAATGTTGTTAGACTGAAGGTATTGGGGAAGGGAAGGAGAAGGAGAGAGGAAGGTGGGGAATACCTGGCTATTCAGATCTGGTCACCAAACACGGCTAAAAGCCATTTCAAGCAACGTTTCAATTCTGAATGGTGGTCTTTCACCGGGGCGATACTGACAGTATCTTCCACTCTGGAACATGCGCAAATATACTATATATTATTTTTAAATGAATTATTTGTTAAACAGCACAAATTAATCGGATAATTTTTTTTTTGGTTAGTTAGTTAGTTAGTTAAATTCGAAGTTAGAATTTATTCACACCAAAGACTTAACAATTTAAACATCAACAAAAGACGATTATTGTTTGTGTTGACAGTATTATTTTTTGTCTTCTAAGGTAAACAAAACAAAAAGGAATTGTTTCGATAATTGTCAGAAAACGAGACAATGGCCGCTTTAATCTGCGTCGTAATAATCTTTCGAGCTCCTTCCCTTCCCGCATTTTAGATGATTTAACTGCGGAGAGCGAAGCGGGGAGTCTTTCGTTGAAATGCTAATCGTTATGAATTGTTTTTTTTTTGTTTAATACGTAGAACTGTACAAATATCTTTCTAGAATTTTAAAGTAAAATAAATTTAATATATTTTTTTTATATTGTATACGCCCTACGTGAGTTTCACATTAATTTTTTTTTTTAATTTCTATATAATTTTGACATTTTAAGGTAAGTATAAATATGAAATAAGCATATAAATTACAATTATTTTTATAAACAATAATTATTAGCCTGAAACACTCATCCAAATTGAAAAAAAAACCTTTCCGAGCAAAGATAAATGTCGCCGACAGGACTCGAACCTGCACCCTGGATGTCTGGTCAGATGCTCACTGTTGAGCTACGCCGGCTTATCGCAAACCCGCCAAGTTAATCAATATATACTAGTGTTTCATTCAATAATTATTTGTTTTTATTATATTTTCAAATTGTAAAAACGGCAAAATACTAATAATAGAATAGCCAATAATGATAAGCCGACGTAGCTCAACGGTAGAGCATCTGACCGGACATCAGAAGGGTGCAGGTTCGAGTCCCGTCGGCGACATTTATCTTTGCTCGGAAAGGTTTTTTTTTCAATTTGGATGAGTGTTTCAGGCTAATAATTATTGTTTATAAAAATAATAATTGTTACCATTTGCGCTATGCACAAAAATCTTGTCTTAAGTTTTTAAGAACTTTAGTTTATCAATTATATAAATTACAGATTTTTGTCCTTCTCACTAGGAGATCCTGTGCTGAGGCGAACTAGGTTATGAACAAAAGGGTTTCAGCGACTTCTATATTTCAATTTCAAGGTTTGGGTAGGGTATTTCCAGTAATTTCTATTTTTTTATTTTTTTCATGTGAATACCGCACAAGGGTCCCAACTGCTCCCAACCGTCAGGAGCCAGTGAGACTATGGCATCCCCAATTGGTGAATGTTGTGAGGCTTAAGGTAGAGGGGAGGACAATGAGAAATGTAAGAGGAATGTAGGAAAATATCTAGCTATCAGATCTGGTCACCAAACACGGCTAAAGCAATTTCAAGCAACGTTCCAATGGTAGTATTTCACCAGGGCGATACTGAGATTATCTCCCACTCTGAAACGTGCGCAAATATACTACATATTATTTTAAATGAATTAATTGTGAAATAACACAAATTAAATAATATATACTTGCGTACGCCGGGATTTGAACCCGCGACATTTGGAATCGTAGTCGAGAGTCTTACCCCTCGACCACGGAGGTCTTCGTTTTGACGTCGACGTTGTTTTAAGAATACTAGTCAGTTGTCCTTCTGTTAATTCCTTAAGCCAAGTTTTGTTGGACTTAATGCAATTATTGATTGAATTACTTTGTATGATACTAAATGGCTTCTATAATTTTACATCTAAAAATTCAGAGCTTCTTTGTCCAAAGTAGTATTACACTTAGGTAAATTTAGCTTGTCGAGTTGCTTTGCTCTCGTGTCATGATTATGAGGAGTCATAGCCAGTTTGTCCTTTTTAAGATGTTGGAAACCAATTATCAATACGGATATTATGATAACATTAATGCTCAATACTATTATTATCCTTTGAGTTAAATTTTCTAAAAAGGCACATAATTTTCTTATTTAAGTTTAGCTATGGTTTACCATGATTAGAATATAAAATCATGTACGGTAAAGCTCATCCTTGTTTTGACATTTGACATTCTAACCTCAAAACTGATCAAAACCGACCGGCTATAGATTTGGAGCGTTTTGAAAAATTGAAAATTATTTTAACTACGAAAACTAACTTAAAAAAAATGTTTGAACTGATTATTGATAATCTACATACATAAAAATCAATGTAAGTTTGTTTGTTTCTTTGCCCTCGATGTTCTCGAAAATCACTGGACCGGTTTCTTTGAAAATATCATAGTTTATTCTTATTAGTGCCGGGAAGGTTTAGAGAGTAGTTTGAATGAAATCCAATATGTAAACTGTTGTTATAACGTTTTAAAATTAGTAAGAGCGCCCTTGAGGTGATTTTTCATAAAAACGGCGCTATACAAATCATCCAATTATTATTATTATGAAAAACATTGAACCCGAAAATGTTTTATTTAGGTTAGCCCATAGATATAATACTCTGGTTAGCCACAGATTGCATATTCAAATGAAGAAGGTTTTTTTGGGTAGAGTATTTTCAAAATGTTAAACACAATTAGGTACCTACTTAAGAACTCTATTATTTAGATATGTTTAAAAAAAAATAAACCTTTGGAATTAAATAAAATTTTCAAATACTTTATTAGTTTAGAGATAGTTACTTTCGCTGTCAAATCAATTATGGCACCCTATTGCCAAGCAAGAATTCACAACTTCATAACTTTATCTAAACATCAGTTAGTAAAAAGTAAAATAATTGAACTTTAGTTCCTCATTGACAAGTGAAATCAATGATAAAAACAAGGTCACTTTAAATTAACACTGTTACGAATTCAACAGATAAAGTATAGATACATTTTCGTACCCTGAAGATACAAATGGCCAATCACTTCTCATCCTTCCCCTTCCCGAATTTCTTCCCTACTTCCTTCATCCTTAAAACATTCTCAAACTGGTGTTACCGTAGTCCTGACTGGGATTCTGGAAGATCGAAAAAAAAATGTAAATACGTTGTCGCCTCTCCCAGAATGTTTAGGTCTTAGGTCTTGTCCTGAGTATCGTTCCTCCTTGCAGAGGGAACGGTGGGGAGTGAAACCTCCCCTCCCAGCCCCACTCCGCAGATCGGGATCAGCCGCCTCATACAGTTCGTGTGTGTGCCAATACGTCTGGTATACACGTTTTATTTTATTTTTATGTGATACCTCACAAGAGTGCCCCTGTATGTACAGAGCACGTACAAGGGAACTATATCGCCACCCAACGTTGTGAGGTGGGTTATGGAGGGGGCTGTAGGAAGGGATTTGTTAATACGGGCTTTAAAGAGGCCCGGATTAAATTTAGGAGGAAAGACATATGCTCGTTTACACAAAAACCAGTCGGCGAAACGACCCGTTCTCATGAGCCCGTCTGTGCATCAGAGATGGCAGTCGGTCTGTCAATCTGACGAACCGCCCTCCTCTGCACAGAATCAAGCAGGTTTACCAAGTATTTGGAAGCTCCAGCCCAGAATGACTTCAAAATTCAATTGTTGAACGTACTTGCGATTCGCACAGGATTAGCAGGTGATCACTATTGACGAATCTGCAAGCCCCATTATACAAGACGGCCAGTTTCTTGGAAGCCAAATTAACTTTCTTATTTACATGTTTTTTTCTATTTTTAATTATTTGAAAAATGAAAATCATAACAGATCCTCTACAGCGGCTATGCTACCATCCCTTCCCTGCCCAAATAAAACAAAAGCCCAAAACGAACAAAGCAAGAATAAGACCGACCGAAATTCTGAAAATTACTTAAATTAAACATTCAATAGGCAGGACTCCAGTTTACTTTGTTATTCAACTCAATGCAAAGAGGTAAATAACTTCCCTCCATTCAAATGGAGTGCTAAGTGAGTGCTGCCTAACCTGCGGATAAATTAACCAAGTTTTTATATTGTCTGTTAATGTTTCTCCAGACTGGACCACCGCAATAGTTTGAATGCTGGTCTGCCTAATGTACATTTGAACAGACTGCAAGGAGTGTTCAACACAGCATCTCGTCTAGTATGCTGTGCCACCAAATACTGTCCCATCACTCCTCTTCTACCTGTCTGCCTACACTGGCACAGAATCACAGAAAGATTCACTTTAAGTTGTTTACTTGACTGACCCCTGCGTGAGGGACTATCTTACTCAGAGGCAACTCACGCTCAGACCAGTTGAACCCTCTCGTATGAATGCTGTTAAATTTGTAGATAGAGCTTTCAACGTGCTGGGTCCACATTCTTGGAATGACTTTCCATTTGATTTCAGGTCAGAAAGCAATTTTGAAACCTCTTATAAAAATATATCTATTTAAAACTGGCTACAAACGTTAACAAGATGTGAAGCGCCCTTGAAGTGATTTTAGTCACTAAAGGCGCTCAAAAAAATCAGGTGCACAGTCGGAAAACACACCAAACGCGCGCCCAATATTTATACACAATCGACATTTGTAACATGATAACGGGTCGTTTAAATAATTCAGTCTTGTTTTCAACAGCTCGGCTGGGAAGTGATCTGCCGGCCTCTGTGTTTCCTCCCTCCTACAACATAGGCATTTTCAAAACCCACGTTCACTCTTTCCTATCCTCTAAAAGACCCTCCACACAGCAACCCAAAGATGAAATAAAGATTGAGGGAAGTCATTTCTCTCAGGGCATCCTGTGTGGAGTTACTATAAAAAATAAATTAATTAAGCATGTTGTGAGGCAAAGAGGAAGGTGGAGAAGTACCTTAAATAAATAAATAAAAAATAATAATAATAATAATAAAATTAAATTAAAAATTCACGCATCGGTGCGCAAATGCGTCCACAGCCCGCAACACTGTAAATAACCAAAGTGTAAAAAAAAAAAATAAATAAATAAAACGTTAATATTTATTAAAAGCTTTTTACACTTTTTAAGGTAATTTTATAGATATTTTCTAGTCCTAAAATTCATTTTATGAATACTTTCCAGTCCTAAAATTAATACCAATAATTCAATAAATACCACCTCTTCTTGTGCCACCAATCATCTAATAAATGTAACATCAATAGAAAAGGAGAAACAAATAACCATGTAAAACTATCATCTCTATAAATAAATTTTCTGATAAAACTGTTCATCTGAAGCGACCTGGCAGCTGCAGGTAAGTATGTTTTTCTGTATCTGTTTGTACATAATTAGTTAAGAAATATTTGTACAGCGCCCTTGGGGTGATTTTTCACAAAAACGGCGCTATACAAATCATCCAACTATTATTATTATTATTATTATTACCTGGTTATTCAGATCTGGTCATCATATGTATATATATATAAATATTTCTGTTTTGTTTTTTTGTTTATTAATTCATTCATAAATTAGAAGGTTAGTAAGTGGATAATTTTTGTTTGCCTGCCAAGTATAGGTTTACTAGGATTAATATATTTTTATGATCACTGAGACTTAATATCGAAAATCCAATCCCACGCTGATCCCGCGGGATCCTGGGGGATTCCAACAAATCTTGCGAAGATAAACAATTACCTACAATATTTTTATTCTCCCTACTACGAACATTACAGTGGTAAAATGCTACTTGTGTATTGATGGGGGACGTAGCTAGCAAAGGATTGAACCCGGGACGCTGCAGTGGTAACCCGTAGCATTGAACCACTCGGCTACTAACTGAGTGGGTGGGGTATGTTCGTGGGAACGTGAGAGTCTGGTGGTAGAGCGAAGGGTACAGGAACTGAGCGCCCCTGTCTATGGTTCAATCACCCTTGAAAAACCCTATGATGGTTCAATATGGAGTTCGAATGTAAATTAGAGTCATTGGGGTTGACAACCATTGGAGAGTGAACGAAATTAAACAACTAACTAACCATCACGCCGTTTCTCCACAGGGATAGGCACAGACCGCCAAACTCGATCTTGGTATACACTTCTTGCTTTATTCACATTCATACAACATACATTCTCTTCTGTTATTCCGACTTTTGACATGGCCCGACACAAGAATTTTTTATTTATTTTTATTTAATATAAATACATATAAAATATTCAATAGTACAGATATATCTAAATAGGTAATTACAAAAAAAAGTATAAATTTACTTAATAAAGGGTAAGATTTCTCGTATTTGATTTACTTGATCGCGCCATGTCTTCCTCGGACGTCCCCGGCTTCTTCTTCCATTCTCATTCGTGTTATATATTATCCTACAGAAGACGCAAGACAAACTGTAACATTTTATTGCAACACTTACACAACCAACTATCAGTCGCATTCATTAACAAATAGGATGGATGATCTGAACAAGGGGTTTGGAGGTGTTGTTGATGTATTTTCTGACTCCATTTATACTGTAAAGCGTCATCTATACCAGCACTCTGATGACTCCTATACAATATGTAATATTGTAGCTTGGAAAATAATGATTTGTGTTATAATATTGTTTTGGTTTTCTATTTTATGTCACTGTTAAACTTTTGAAAAAGATTGTTCAATACTTTATGATTTAGAATATCTATGTACTTGTAATTTTCGATAGCTCTTCATATTATGTTCTAAAATCCGCGTAAAAGCCCAGATGGGCGGATGATCAAATAAGTGAAAAAATCAAATATCAGTTCACTGTTTATTAGCGAAATATAACAATGTATCCGTTATGCATGACAGTTTGCAAAATTAGATCAAAAATTATAAACCAATAGTTCATAACAAAGTGTTATTTTATTTCATATGATGCCAAACCAGAAATTGATTTCTCTTTACGAAAATAGTATAAATATATATATATATATATATATATATATAATCACCTCTTCCCGTAGTATGTTGATCTAGTAAGATTTTAATGACCTTTGTTGATCTACTTTAACACCGTATATCTGGGCTCCGGTGGAATACATCTGTACGAGTTGGCAACAGTGCCTTAACCATGACCAAGGTTGTCAGTTTGCAACTGACCCCAGTCGGTATGTTCGTCATCAAAATATAAGAAATTTGCTCCAGTTTAACGGTTATTTCTTATTCATTTATTCTCATATATATATATTGATGGACTCCATGGTCGAGGGGTAAGGCTCTCGACTACGAATCCGAAGGTCGCGGGTTCAAATCCCGGCGTGCGCAAGTAAATATTATTTAGTTAATTTGTGCTGTTTCACAATTAATTAATTTAAAAATAATCTATAGTATATTTGCGCACGTTCCAGAGTGGAAGGTACTATCATTATCGCCCTGGTGAAAGAACGCCATTCAGAATTGAAATGTTGCTTGAAATAGCTTTTTGCCACCTTCCTCCACCCCTTCTCCTTCCCCTCCCCAATACCTTCAGCCTCACCACATTTCCCAATTGGGGATGCCACAGTCTCACTGACTCCAGACGGTTGGGAACAGTTGGGTCTCTTGTGCGATATTCAAATAAATAAAAGAAATAAAAAAAAAAAATAATTTTAATAATTATATATATATACTCGTACATAGTTATTCTGTACTCTGGTACTAATGGTTACGCACCAAAGACAAAGGGTACCGAGTGCCAACTTCCCTGTGCCGGAAAAACGAAGTAAATTGCCTGGGATTAAAGGCTTAGAAAACTGCGAACACGGTCCACCACTTAGAAGTATTTAATTCCCCAAAATATAAATATAACTACAATCGATTTTTACAAGGGTTGAATACCTTTATAAAAGCCTTTTTTTATAATAAAAACATTCATTCAAAATTCGCAGAGAGAATAATCACGTTCGTTTGGCAACAACGAACAAAAACCTTTACATATTGAAAGGAAAGTTTTATATTATATTTAATGGAACAACTAGAGACAAACAAACGAACAAATGACAAAAAAAAATTAAAAAGTACTATGTAATCACCAATTTATTAATATATACATATCAACATGTTTCGAAAGCGATGATTTCCTCATCAGGAATATACAGAATAATAAAAAAAAATAATGTCAAGTATAGACAAGTGATAAACATAGAACATAATAATGGAAGAGTAGACAAATTATAAACAAAAACAAAAAATGATTAAAGTAGGTAATAATTATTCAAAAAATTATATAAAAGATTACATATTAGAAATTAAAAAAATAAATAACTAATTAACTAACCATTACGCCGTTTCTCCGCAGGGGTGGCCAGAATGGACGGACCGCCAAACAACTCGATCTTGACATACACTTCTTGCTTCATTCACACTCATACATCGTCTCATACATTCTCTTCTATTATTTCGACTTCTGACATGGCCCGACTCAAGTATTTGATACACTTGATCGTGCCATGTCTTCCTCGGGCGTCCCCGGCTTCTGCTTCCATTCATATTGGCGTCACATATTCCCCTTTTTTTTACAGTTACTCCACACAGGAGACACTGAGGGAAATACTTTCCCTCAAGGCCTATATCATCTTTGGGGATGCTGTGTGGGGGGTCTTTTAGAGTATAGGAAGGAGTGAACTTGGGTCTTGAAGAGACTCATGTTATAGGATGGAGGAAACACAGAGGCCGGCAGATCAATCCACAGCCGAGCTGTCGAACACAAGAACGAGTCATAGAAGCGACCCGTTCTCATTTGACAAATTTCAACCGTGTGTAAATGTTGGGCGCGCGTTTGGCGTGTTTCCCGACGAAAGGATCAATGACGTTAGTTCCTCGGAGCATCTTCCATTAAAATACCGGTAGAACAAGGACAGCATTCCATTTCTTCTTCTTACACTCCTTTCTTCGTTCATTCGCTCTACATTCCCAAACCATCTAAGCGCCCCTTTCTTAATCTTTTTCTTTCTTTCTTTCTTTCTTAAAGAAATTATTCTTATTATTAATATTAATATTAAAATGAATTCAGGAAAACTACTAAAAAAATTTATTAATTAATTATATTTAATTTTTTTTAAATGTACATAAAAAAAAAAAAAAATTTAATTCCCTTTACTTTCTGATGTAATGGTTTACATAATTGTAACTTTACTTTCTGACGTCATTTTACCCTCACTGGTAAATATTTTGATCTGCATTCATGTTAATCTACTCTTTTATACAATTAATTTTGATGATTATAACTCTGTTGAAATTGGAATAAATATGTACATTACGGAATACGGCGCCGGCCTAACTCCCTCAGAGCAGAGCGGCTCAATCGCCATTTTGATCCTTGCTCGCGAAACAGGAACAACTGTGGATTAGACCTACTAGAGACACCGTAATCCCTATATACAAAAATGAATTAATGTCTGTCTGTTTGTCCTTGATTTTCTCGAAAATCACTCTACTGGTTTCGCTGAAAATAGCACAGTTTGCTCTAATTAGTGCCGGGAAGGTTTAGAGATTAAGTAGTTCGAATGAAATCCAATGTTGTATTGAGGTTACCCTATAGATACGAGTATATCACTCTGGTTAGCCACAGATTACATATTCAAAAGAAGAAGGTTTGTTTGGGTAGAAAATTTTCAAAATGGAAATCACAAGTAGGTATCTATTATTTAGAAATTTATTTCAAATGAATGTTTCTTTATTTATAGATAATCGTCACAAGGCAATGCTTTCGCTGTCAAATCAATTATGGCACCTAAACGACAAACAATACAAATAATCCCGAGAAAGGCCGGGTACACATCAGATAGTAAAAAAGAAAACAATAAAAACTCAGCGACATTTATCTTTGCTCGGAAGGTTTTTTCAATTTGGATGAGTGTTTCAGGCTAATAATTATTGTTTATAAAAATAATTGTTACCCTTTGCGCTATGCACAAAAATCTTGTCTTAAAAACTTTAGTTTATCAATTAATAAATATTTGACAAGTCAAAACATTTTTCACCAATAAAATGAAGACATAATTTGTCTCGACGCCACCTATTGAGGGATTTAGCCGTTACAAGCCTTCCTCATACTAATAAAGTTGGTTGTTTACAGGTGAAATATAATTTAAAAAAAACAGTAATTATTGAATGAAACACTAGTATATATTGATTAACTTGGCGGGTTTGCGATAAGCCGACGTAGCTCAATGGTAGAGCATCTGACCGGATATTAGAAGGGTGCAAGTTCGAGTCCTGCCGGCGACATTTATCTTTGCTCGGAAGGTTTTTTCAATTTGGATGAGTGTTTCAGGCTAATAATTATTGTTTATAAAAATAATTGTTACCCTTTGCGCTATGCACAAAAATCTTGTCTTAAAAACTTTAGTTTATCAATTAATAATAAAAACTCTATTTACTCTCCCAAGTGATGGTGTGAAAATGTGTCCTTAAAATTATTTTTAGTATGTAATAATTAGCCATGAATAATTCAATTAAATTGTGCTGTAACTCTTTATATATAACGCTATAAAAAACATCTAATACTTAAAATGTAAGCAAATTTATCTTCTTTTAGTTTGTCTCAAACAATTTTGTCGAGAGTTTAAGTGTTGAGGAATTATTTCCTAAAAACTTATTTTTGGCACCTTTCATCCAATCTGGCGCGTAATGCAAATGTCACCCAATGTTGAAAACTTTGATTTTGTTCAGGGTTTCAGCCTTAAAAATGAAAAATAAAAAAACTTTTACTCCACCTTCTCATCCGCAAAGTAAAGACCTTTTTATGTCTCTGCTGACTAGATTAGAATTAAACACAATAACATTTTTAAAAAGTCCTTCTGCTAAGAGCTCCGTTTTAAGCTGTAGTCGGTCGTTTCATTATGTGAATGCCGTACAAGAGTCCCAAATGGACGTAGCCAATGAGAGGGGTTTGTTGTGAGGCTATAGGGATTTGGGAGGAAAGGAAATAGGGAAGAGGACTGTTAGGAACTACCTGGATATTCGGATCTGTTTACTGTTTCGGTTACATACATCGCAAAGAGCAAATAAAACATAGAGATGTCCTAGAACGCAAGGGGAAGAAACCAACATAAGGGTGGGGCGAGCTAGGCTTAACGCAAATTTAAGTAAAACAGCAAGTAATTAATAATAATCGGCTTGTCTACAAAGCAGAATATTTTGTTTGACCTTATTCATAAATGTTTTATAATTTGCTTACTGTAGTCACGTGAAATTTGCCTCCAGCCGTCGAAATGTTACTTAGGGCAAGTCTATCAATTCTGGAGATAATTCTGACGTCAATGATACACCGATCGTAATAAAAACGAAAGAGAAACAACGGGCTTTTCGATGATTTGTTGATTGATGTATAGAGGTAAGTCCTCCATCTTTACATAAGCAACATTTTTCTCATTATCGTGATGGTGATTGGAGGACTTCAAGCATCTAGCAGTCCGCAATGGAGTGCTGATACCAACCCTGATGTATGGCAGTGAGGCATGGAACTGGCAGATGAAGAATGAAAGTAGACTCAATGCTGTAGAAATGAGATCCCTGAGGCGTATGTATTGCATTATAATTTATTCTAATAATATTACAAATAATTACAAAAATTCACTTAAAAATTAACAAACTCACAAAAAACTTAATTTATAATCCATACACAAAAGGTCTCAGTTTTTGCGATTTTGTGAAACATTATCAAATAAATAAATAAATACGATAAAACTATAGACGATGTGTGAAATATGTTGAGAATCCCAAAGAATGCAAGGTGAGCGTAACAAGTAAGATTAAGAAAGGAACGCTTAGATGGTTTGGGAATGTAAGGAGAATATATGACGCGAATGTGAATGGAAGAAAAAGGCGGGGACGCCCGAGGAAGACGTGACAAGATCAAGTGAACCAAATACTTGAGTAGGCCGTGTCAGAATAACAGAAGAGTATGAATGAATATGTTTTTTTAAATTTAATGTAAATTAAATTAAATAATGTTATTATTAAGTTCTGCGAGTATTTTTATTTTTTTATTATTGTGACAGCTGTTTCGGCGTTCAAGGCCATTTTTCAACTGCCATTATTATATGATTTTATTTACTCCCACCCCATTCTAATTTGGACGGGTTTTTAAAAATAACCATTTATTATTGGTAAAAACGATTTAGGTGGTTACTTACTCAGATGGTTCGGGCATGTAGAGCGAATAAACGAAGACAGGAGTGTAAGAAGCATATATGACGCGAATTTGAATGGAAGAAGAAGCCGGGGACGTCCGAGGAAGACATGGCATGATCAAGTTAATCAAATACTTGTCGGAATAACAAAAGAGAATGTATGAGACGATGTGTGAATATTAATGAAGCGAGAAGTTTATGCCAAGATCGAGTTGTTTGGCGGTACGTCCTATCTGCCTACCCCTGCGGAGAAACTACCTTCAGTTACAATTGATGATAATGGAATTCTTGAAGTCGACGATTCGCTGGGCTGAAGGGAAGTTAAATGTCCCTTCGGCTTGCCAGAGGAAGCTGGGAACTTCTTTTTGCTGAGAGCAATTAAATCACAGCGCCCTGTCAAACATATCCCTACTGGGTTCAGTGATCTTGCGACGTGCAGCAGACAGGGTTGTGCCAACAATTACATGCATAAATGTATCCAATTTATCGGAAAAACTTATTGAAGCTGATAAATCTCTTTGTAATATGTAATAAATCTAGATAATGTTAATAAATCTCAATTAAAACACGAAACAGAAAATAGTTCGATTCCGAGATGCGAAGTTTGACGGTCTCCGTGGTTGAGTGGTTACGATCCTCAACTACGAATCCGGAGGTCGCGTATTCAAATACGGACTTGGGCAAGAAAATTTGATTTGATTAAATTATGTTATTTAACAAATTGTTCATTTAAAATAATATGTAGTATATTTGCGACACGTTCCAGAGTGGTAGATACTTTCAGTATCGCCCTGGTGAAATACCACCATTCAGAATCGAAACGTTGCTTGAAATGGTTTTAGCCGTGTTTGGTAACCAGATCTGAATAGCCAGGTAATTCCCAACCTTTCTCTTACCCATTTCCTTATCCTCCCCACTACATTCAGCCTCACAACATAGACCAATTAGGTATGCCATAGTCGGATTCGGACATAGACCTTCGGATTCGTAGTCGAGAGCCTTACCCCTCGACCATGGAGGCCGTCAAATTAGATCTCGAAAATTATAATTTAAAATGCCTAAAACAATGGACTCTTCCAAAACCATTGACCGGTCTGTGGCTGAGTTGGCATCGCGTTTGGGTCTCACCCAGGCGTCGTGAGTTCAATTCCTCGGCTGGCTAAGTCCTCTATTACGACACAAGTAACATCTTCCGCTTGCTGTGATGGTAGTAGGAGATTTTCAAATACTGTCAGGTTATTCGTAACCAGGAAATATTTGTATTTCTTATAAAGATAGTCAGAAATAGTTAGGTCGACACTTGAATGTTCTCTCAAATATATATTTTTGTCAATGCTTCAAATGGGTATTATGGATATGCTTTTCTTTATCTGTACCCCTTGTTTACTTCATTTTGTGTTATGTATTATTTGTAATTGAACAATGATCTGTACATAAAAAAAAAAAATGAAATGAATAATATCGGACCTATAATAAGTCCTTGCGGTACCCCTTATTTGATAAACTTCTTTTAACTTATTTCATTTAAAATCTTTACATTCATTTTTCTATTCGATAAATATATATTTTTAAATACAAGGAGTTTCCAAAGGATTTGAATGAAGTATCTAAGTCTCGGCGCACACTCACTGTGTGATGGTTTATCCTCTTTGTCCACCCTTTTCGGTAAACGGGGTGATTGTGGTTTTTTTCAAGTGACATCTGGATTTAGAGCAGCCCTCTGCTTCATAAATCTGAGAACATTATTACGCAACAAGTAATTATTCTGCCAACCCTGTCACGAGAGATACCAGCCTATAAAACATGATATAACCATACCCTGATATATACATCGGTAGGTACACTGGTTGGCAGTGGCGTGCATTGCTCTATGACCGAAATTAGGCTGTGTGTAATATTTTACGGGTATTTCTGTTCGAAGATTAAAATAGTAAAATTAAATGACAACATAATCATAAACTGTTATTATTTACGTTGTATTTATTGTTATGTTTCTTCAAAACACCCAATCGGGGGTAATAAATGTGTGCTGTATTGTAAACACGCATTACAACTGTTCATGTTTTACAACGTCATAATAATTATAAACCTTTTACCCACCCATTGCGTTTTAACTAGCTACTTACATAGTCTCTACCTTCTTACTTCTTTTATACTTATGTTATTATATTATGTACTAAGCCACGTATTATACTCTTTTGTACAACCTGCTGTAATAATGCAACCACAGGTAAAACTGTTATTCATTACGCTCTAACTACTTACTTATATTGTACCTGATTACTTCTTTTATACTCTAAATATCAAGATGTAAAAGCTTTCTAGGCGTCAATAAATAAATAATATATATATATGTAATTAAAACTGTAAGTAATCACGGGGAATACTCAGAAAATACAAACAATTTTTTAAAAATACGATGGAAAATTTCTGAGATTATTAACAGGTTCATAAATATTAATTCGAGATTAACAGGTGATTATTTTCAATTTATTGGAATACCTTATTGAAGCTTATTAACTTCATTGTAATATATCTTTTAATCATTGAAGATAATAATAAAAACTCACAAAATGAAACATAAAACCGAAAAGACACAGAAAATAAAAAAAAGGTTACGGTAGCAGCTGGAACTCGAACCCAGGACCTCATGGTCCATCCGGGACCTTGCGGTCTAATCCACTGAGCTACGGCTACTGTCAGGCTCTGTCCCATCATTTTTATCGGTATCATATTTCGATCATCTTCAATTCATTCACATATGCTTCTTGGTTGCTACCTTTCTACCATGACTACAAGATTCTATCGAATTTATTTGTAATCTTTAGATAGTGTCTCGGATATCTCTATCTCATTAATTAATTGGTGATAAAATAGTAAGTTTTAAATTTGTTATCGATAAACTAACTAACTAACTAACCATCACGCCGTTTCCCCGCAGGGGTAGGCAGAGAGGACGGACCGCCAAACAACTCGATCTTGGCATACACTTCTTGCTTCATTCACATTCATACATCGTCTCATACATTCTCTTCTATTATTCCGACTGCTGACATGGCCCGACTCAAGTAATTGATTCACTTGATCATGCCATGTCTTCCTCGGACGTCCTCGGCTTCTTCTTCCATTCACATTCGCGTCATACATTCTTCTTACACTCCTTTCTTCGTTCATTCGCTCCACATGCCCAAACCATCTAAGCGTCCCTTTCTTAATCTTACTCATTACGCTTACATCAGCCTTGCATTCTTTACGAATTTCAATATTTTTCACACGATCATACATGGTTTTACCACACATTCGTCTCAGAGATCTCATTTCTACGGCATTCAGTTTACTTTCATCCTTCTTCTGCCATTCCATGCCTCACTGCCATACATCAGGGTTGGTATCAGCACTCCATTGTGGACTGCTAGCTTCGCTTCTTTGGACAACTTTTTGTTAGCGCCAACCGCGTTCAGTCCTCCGTTAATGGAGTTTCCTGCATTCACCCTTCTTTCAATATCCCTATCAGTCTTTCCATCTCTCGTAAACATACTTCCCAAATATACAAACTCATCGACCTGCTCCAAGTATTCGTCATTCATAACTATATTGCACACTGTTTTCGCAATCTCTCTTTCAAACACCATGACTTTAGACTTACTTACATTCATCATTAGCTCGTTCTTCATGCATACTTCATTCATCCTAGATACAAGGGACTGTAAATCTTCCATACTGTTAGCAATCAGCACCGCATCATCCGCATACAACAGGCAACATACTTTCAGATTACTCATTTCCGCGCCCAAGCCCACCTCTTTCAATTCTTGCATACAATTATCCATGTATAGATTAAATAACCACGGTGACATTACGCAGCCTTGCTTAACACCTTTTGTGATGTCAAACCACTCCGTAAAATCACCGTTTACCCTAACACATGCAACGCTTTCCTCGTACAGAGACGCGATTGCCTGTATGAGATTCGTATTCACTTCATACTTGGACAATACCTTCCATAATTTTTTCCTATCAACTCGGTCGTACGCTTTTTGTAGATCTACAAAGGCACAGAAGAGTTTCTGGTTTTTTGCCAGAAACTTCTCTGTTAGCATACGCAATGAGAAAATCTGATCCATACACCCCCTTCCGCTCATAAATGCACCTTGCACATCCCATATTTTATCTTTTGTTTTCGTTTGCACCCTTTCAATCAATATCCTACCATACAACTTTCCAACTGAACTTAGCAGGCTAATAGCCCTGTGATTTCCACATTCCATACGTGACCCTTTACCTTTGTATAGAGGCATGATCACAGCCCTCCTCCAATCTAATGGCGTGTAACCCTCCTCTAAACACTGGTTAAAAAGCTTGCATAACCATGTGAGAATTATCGATAAAAATAATGTAAAATAAACAGGTATCATTAGCTTCGCGGTTAGAGCGGTTGTCTCGGTAAAACAGAGGTCCTGGGTTCGATTCCCAGATGCAACTGATACCTTGTGAATGTGTGGTAAAACCATGTATGATCATGTGAAAAATGTTGAGAATCGTAAAGAATGCAAGGCTGATGTAAGCGTAATGAGTAAAATTAAGAAGGGGACACATAGATGGTTTGGGCATTTAGAACGAATGGACGAATAAAATAATATGTATGAAAAAAATATGTATGACGGTAATTTGAATGGAAGGAGGAAGACATGGCACGATCAAGTGATTAAAATATTTGAGTCGAGCCATGTCTGAGGTCGGAATAACAAAAAAAGAATGTATGATACGATATATGAATGTGAATGAAGTAAGAAATGAATGCCAAGATCAAGTGGTTTGGAGGTCCGTCTTCTCTGCCTACCCATGCGGAGAAACTGCCTGATGGTTAGTAGTCAGACTGTTATTTTCTGTATCATTTGAGATTTGTTAATATTATCTACTTCAATGATTAAAATGTGCAAATGATTTTCACAGGTAATAGTATTCTTCAAATAATATTTTTTATGTTAGCCTTTAACCTAGCGGTAGTGATGAAAACTTAAAAAAGGACAATTCATAAAAACGTTAAATCCTTTCGTAATGTTATGTCCCTAATTTCGAAACAGACATTTTATAAGTGTGCACAAATTACTAGCAGAACAGTCTTACCATTTCACAATTTTTATTTAAAGCTTTATGTTCCCATGTCACAAAAATATATACTGGAAAAGTCATATGTATAGCCATAAATTAGGATCTAATTAAGAGCATAAATTTGTTAAATACAAACAATTTATCAATGTAAAACAATTGTGATGTAGGAACTATGATTATTGAATTAATCCACTGGCAACTTTTGCCAAGTGGCAATACTGGCGCGCGCATGCGTTGTCGGCAGAGAACGAAATGTCAAAGCGTTTGAAGAAACGAACTGACATTCGACTTCGTGTGACGTTGGCTTGCAGTTCATAATTCATAATCCCTACATATTAAAATCTCACGAGTTTGCTCCCGATAAAACATCGTGTGGCTAAAGTAAACTAAGAATTATAATAATTTGAATATCCGATCCCATCCTTTATACTAGCACTCCGATGGCGACATAAAAAAAATTACGATTTATTTTATTTTTTATGGTTCGTTTTTCTTAGGGCAGCTTTTTAGCCTTTTTGGACTGCACGCCACTGCTGGTTGGTAAGGTAGCTTAGTTCACTCTCACGTCACGATCTGCGTCCATTCAGTCTGGCAAGACCAAACGTGGAATACCGGTTGGTGGTCACTAAATGTACTTCGGCACTGTGTACCATTCACTTATACTTATAAGTTTGAGAGAAGATCTGGAACTGGTAGAGAGGCGCTGCTAAATGATAATAGTAAAGAATGCAAGGCCGATGTGAACGTATTGAATGAGATTGAGAACGGGACGCTTAGGTGATTTGATTATATAAAGCGGAAGTACGTAAAAATGTCAACATAATCATTTCAAGATTGATAAACACATCTGCGTATCTATTACTAACTCCAAGTAAACTAGGTACAAGTGAGTGTTTTAATGCTCAGTCCTGGAATTGCTATAATAATATAAGATAGACTTGAAAAGTTATTGCCGATGACGCTGCAATATTTTAATTTGGCAAAAATCTGGAAATTTTATTAGAAAAATCTCAACTGGATCTCAATAAACAAATGGTTATTTAAAAATATATTAACAATAAATGTAAAAAAAAAACTTATTACATGATCGTAAGTTCAATGAAAATAAAAACAACGATTCAGAAACCATTACAAATAGAAAAAAGAAAACTACACATTTTAGATAGTGAAAAATACCTTGGACTTTATATTGATTAAATACTTGTCCTTTAAGCTACGCATACAAAAGTAAAAAAGAAAATCATCCAACTAATTGGTGTATTTACACATACACGCGTTAATAGGGGCCTATACATTAGTTTAATCCAGTCCCACCTAAATTACCTAATAGCATTATGGGGAAACACACACATTACACATTTTAATGAATTACAAATAATATGGAAAGAAGTTATAAAAAAAATAAAATTATAACCCAGACACCCCAAAAAAAAACTATATCAAGAAATGAACTTGCTGAAAATCAGAAACCTGTACGAATATAATACATGCCTATTAATCTACAAAACACAAAATGGACTTATACACACGAACACAGCATTTATAAAAAAACATCACAAGTACACGGACACTGCACAAGACAACATAATAAATTGTACACGAATACAGTAAAGACTGAAAATGGTAAAAGAAATATGGGCCATGAGGGTATATATATATACAATATCCTTCCCGATAAAACTGAAAATCGAGTAAGAACATTTAAAAAAACTGTTCAATCTCAAAATAAGTGAGCCAAATAACAATGCATAATATAAAATAATAATATGGTAAATAATATAGATATTATATGTAAGATAGGAATAATATGTAAGGTATATAAATAATTCAAGTTAAAAAAAAAAAATTAAAATAAACAATAACTTTGTTTTACATCACTTTCGACCGGGTTTTCTCTACTACCGTAGCTTCTTCAGGGCAGTATACAACTAAACTATGAACTAAGATGCACATGTGTTATAGATTGATACAAACAGGCTAGTGAAGGGCCAAGGGTGGGAGATCAGCAGGTACCTGCTGACCGGGAAGGGTGTGTACTTTGTTTATTGGGAATAATTTAAGGATTGGACTTTTATTTAAATTTATTTGATTATTTATGAGTCTACTATTAGTGTTTTTGGCTTTCCTTATTTCTAATGCCTTTAAGTTATCCAGTCGAATGCCGGTTCCATTTTTATGTAGTAAACTAGTGTTAATTAATTATAATGTCACATCACCAAGTTACCGCTTCATATGAAAATATAATAATACAAGTGTTAAAATATGTTAATTATAATATGTATGTATGCAGTTAAGTTAAGAAAGTGAAATAATTATTTATTTATTTTAACTTAATAAACAATAAAAATTAATAAAAAATAAAGTCACGTTTTAACGTTTTACGGGTTGGTTTGACATTACAAAAGGTGTTAAGCAAGGCTGCGTAATGTCACCGTGGTTATTCAATCTATACATGGATAATTGTATGCAAGAATTGAAAGAGGTGGGCTTGGGCGCTGAAACGAGTGATCTAAAAGTATGTTGCTTGCTGTATGCTGATGATGCAGTGTTGACTGCTAACAGTATGGAAGATCTGCAGTCCCTCGTGTCTAGTATGAACGAAGTATGTAGGCAGAACGATCTAATGATGAACGTAATTAAGTCATGGTGTTTGAAAGAGAGAGTACAAAAACATTGTGCAATATAGCTGTGAATGATGAGCAGATTTGTGGAGCAGATTTATGAGTTTGTATATTTGGAAAGTATGTTTACGGGAAATGGAAAGACTGATAGGGATATTGAAAGAAGGGTGAATGCAGGACACTCCATTAACGGTGGACTGAACACAGTTGGGGATAGCAAAAATTGTCCAAAGAAACGAAGCTAGCAGTTCACAATAGAGTGCTGATATCAACCCTGATGTATGGCAGTGTGGCATGGAACTGGCAGGGGTAGAATGAAAGTAGATTGAATGCTGTAGAAATGTGATCTCTGAGGCGAATATGTGGTTAAACCGTGTATGATCGCGTGAAATGTTGAAATTCACAAAGAAGATGATGTAAGCGTAATGAGTAATGAGTAAGATTAAGAAAGGGAGGCTTAGATGTTTGGGCATGTAGAGCGAATGAACGAAAAAAGGATAATATATGAAGCGAATGTGATTGGAAAAAGAAGCCAACGATGCCTGGGAAGACATGGCACGACCAAGTGAATCAAATACTTGAGTAGGGCTATTTGAGAAGTCAGAATAACAGAGAATAATGTATGAGACAATATTTGGGAGCCACCTCTGGGCTGGAGCTCGAAAACACCTGAAAAACTTTATTTATTCTGTGCAGAGGGGAGTCCGTCCGATTGACAACCCGTTAACAGAAAGGTTGCCATCTCTAATGCACAGACGCAATGTAGGTATGCTGAGTCTGTTCTACGGGTATTTAAATGGAGCACCATTGCACATACGTGAAACTCAACGGACACGAGTGGAACACCGGTTCGAAGTTGACGTCGGCTTAATGAGATCGGGTCGATAATCCGATTAAAATTTTTGTGTAAAGCGGCTCTCATGTGGACTTTTGTTGTGTAACTTTATTTAGATGTAAGCAAATTTTCATACATCTAGTAATAAAAAACATATAAGATACATCATTAAATAAATAGATTCATAAAATTATAACGGAAAGAATACAGTTAATAAAAAAAAAGAAATACAGTTACCCCAGTTCAAAAAAAATAAAATAGGGTTTAAGAAATACAGTTAATAAAAATAGAAATACAAGTCATAAATTTTTCTTTATGTATATAGCACATGTTTTACGGAAAGTGCCAAGATTGAGCTACCGGCATCTGTTTTTACTCCTTCATATAATCCCTTCCTACAGCCTCTACCTTGACCCGCCTCACAACGCTGCCAGCGGGGTGGAGAAATAGTTCCTCCCTCTTAACACCGCACAGACGGGAGCGCGCTTGTGAGTTTTTTAATGTTTAAGTTTTTTTAAATTTTTTTAATGTATGAATATTAATGAAGCAAGAAGTGTGTGCCAAGATCGAGTTGTTTTACGGTTCGTCCTCTCTGCCTATCCCCGCGGAGAACGGCGTGATGCTTAGTTCGCTGGTTACTAGAGCCATGTAACAATTTATTTTTAAGCGCTTCGCATCAAGTGCCAATCACCCTGTAAAGGAATTTTATAGAATTCGCACTCTGACCCGGAGTCCCGGCATAACCCGGACTTTTATGGCCCATTTCGCGCCCATAAAAGTGTATGAAATTTTGAAAATTGACGCCCGTTCGCTTCCAGCGATATAAGCCATAAAGCGCATGAAGTACGAAGCAGATAAAAAATATATACATTGACCGCGACGCCCCCTTCCCCCTCCCCCCTCCGATTGAAACAGGGATGGAGCAAACAAATAAATTTTCAAAAACATATTATTAATTCTAAATAAATAGCCATTTACTGGGGAGGTACGCAGATAGGATGGACCGTCACTCAACTCTATCTTAGCACACACTACTTGCTTCACATAGTTTCATGCGTCATCTCATACAGCAGCACTGTCTAATAAAACCCAACTGGTCATAAATATGTATTAGTTTTAAGACACTACCAAGTTTAAGTATTAATTATCTAGTTATAAATCATAGCTGTACGTCATTAGTTACAAGTCATTAGTTATAAATCTTAGCTTTAAGCTAAGTGTTATAAATCTTAGCTTTAAGTTAAGTGTTATAAGTCTTAGTTGTAAGTTAAGAGATATAAGTCTTTGTTTTAAGTCACTAGTTATAAATCTTAGCTTTAAGTTAAGAGTTATAAGACTTAGTTGGAAGTCCCTAGTTATAAATTTCAGCTGCAAGTTATTACTTATAACTCTTAGTTATAAGTTTAATAAATTTGTTGTAAAGCGCCCTTCAGATGGTTTTCCTAAGTAATCCAATAACTATTATGCAATATTATTCGGTTATTCAGACTATTGACTTGACTTCATTTGAGTTTTTGGTTCACTTGGTCGTGTCATAACTTTCACGGGCTTCCCCGACTTATTCTACCATTTACATTCGCAACTCATATTCTCCTAATTATTTGCTTTTGTCATTATTTAGTCCACACAGGACACAGACAGCGTTTCACAGAGAGCACAGGCTATCATATTATAAATGTGAAAACCTCACAGAATTCCGAATTTTAATTGTTTTCTAACTAAATCGAATTCACCGATAATAAATCATTATTTTTTTTAAAAACCGGTCTCAATTGAAAAGGAGTGAGAGTAAATAAAATAATAAAAATAAATCATCACAGTGTGGATTAACCGCAGTTTTAAAATGGTCTTAAACGCCGAAACAGCTGTCACAATAATACAAAATAAAAATACTTGCAGAACTTAATAATAACATTATTAAATTTGATTAAAATAAAATTTTTAAAAATTACGATGTGGTTTCCGAACACGTCAAAAGCCATTTCAAGCAACGCATCGTCTCTGATTGTTGATCTAAGAGTATCCATATTTGATGACGTAACAGCAGCTACCCAAACGAACGAACTAACGTACAAAACATCTTAATCCCTAGAAGTAATTTTGAAAAACAACTAAATAAACCGATTTATGAACAAAACACCCCCTGATGAACACCCTCTCGAGTCTTTACACCGCTGGTAGGTATGTCGACATCCCTCCCACATTCTACGGCTTCCTAAGAAATTCCTCCACTCCCACCTCCCACTTCCCACTTCCTACCATCTCCTTCCCCTCCCTCTTTCCTTTCTTTGCTGACTTTCTTTCCGCCTTCCCTTTTGTGCTGTGTTATGTGCACGCTCTTTTATTCCAACGTCTAAGGAACATATTTCATACAAGCGGTGTGATTTTGCGGTACAAGATGAATACAGGGCGATTTCTTTTTTTTTAAATAATACTTTTATTTTTATCTAATTTTGAAATATTAGGAATAACGAGAGACCTGAAAGTTACGCGATACGCGAAATTAATAAAGAATTTTTATATTTTTCGCGTGATATTCGGGTAAATTAAAATAAGAAAGTAATATTGTAAGTTTTAAATACCGACATGGAGTTAGATGCGTTCCATTTAATGGCTATTCAAGCCTACTGTATGGCAGTGAGGCATGGAACTGACAGAGGAAGGATGAAAGTAAATTGAATTCTGTATAAATGAGATCTCTTAGGTGAATGTGTGGTAAAACCATGTATGATCGTGTGAAAAATCACGAGATTCGCTTATGTAAATGTAATGAGTAAGATTAAGAAAGGGACGCTTAGATGGTTTGAGTACGTAGAGCAAATTAACAAATAAAGAAGTGTAAGAAGTATATATCGCGAATGTGAATGGAAGAAGAAGCCGGGGACGGCCGAGGAAGACATGGCACGATCAAGTGAATCAAATACTTGAGTAGGGCCATATCAGAAGTCTGAATAACAAAAGAGAATGTATGAGACGATTTATGAATGTGAATGAAACGAGAAGTGCATACCAAAATCGAGTTGTTTGGCGGTCCGGTCGTTTCTTCCTACCTCTGAGGGGAAACGGCGTGATGGTTAATTATTTAATTTTTCTTATTACTATAAATTTTGTAACTCACAACCACGCTGCTCCCCCGCAGGAGTAGGCGGAGAGAATTGACCGCCACACCACTGTCTCTGCACACACTCCTTGCGTCATTCACATTCACATAACTCTCAATCCCACCTCAAGTGTTTGATTCACTTCATAGTGTCACGATTTCCTCAGGCGTCCACGACTTTTTCTACAGTTCACTTTGGCATAATTTATTCCATTTAAATATCCAAACCATCTAAGCGTCCCCTTGTAATTTTATTCAACACTTACAGCCTTAGAATATTACATATTAATCTAGTATTTTTTGTTATTTTTACAACCCTTTTACATTTACATAATTATTTTTATATCTAATCAGCTATGTCATGTGATTTCCGCAGGTGTGGGGAGAGAACTACACAACTCTTTCAAATTCAAATCTTCTCACCAGGGTGATACTGAGAGTACCTTCCATTGTGTAACGGTTCACCCATCTGCCGACCCTTGTGGTGAAATAACGTAATGATTAGTTGGTCTGCTATTTATAGAGCACAAAATTATTTTTTTTGCACATCCTGTACGCACATTTCCCTTTAGAAATTTCCCCATTTGAACACCGGGTCTCTATTGATACAGGGTGGCCTTATTGAGATTCCCCTTTTTGTGTGGTGACAGGAAACAACTTTTTTCAATAACCCAAAAGACCTATTTACGAAAATATCATTATGTAGTGTGTTTGTTCAAATTTCCACGTCAAAATTTATAGCTTGCCGACACTGAATAGAAAATATCCTAGAAGTGCGATCTATACCGATTACAATAAAACGGGTATTACTAATTTACATAAGACATTTTTACCTCTGGGCTACAGACAGGCCAATGCAATTGATCTGTTCGAAAAAGATTAATGTCGATATCCGAAAATTATATAAATTTGAAGATGTTGAATTCTAACTAAACCCTAAGGCTGGAAATAGTGTTAAAGAATGGAGAACTATAGTGCAACACTGACGGTCAGCCGGACGCGCTACTTAGAAGACCATCGGTCCAGCTCGTCAGCGATACGCCGTCGGTCGACCGACGCGCTTACTTTTTGTAGGAAAGCATTCAGTGTAGCGCCGATCGCATTAACTGAAGGGCGTGCATCGTAGAGTCTTATGAAATGAATATTGAAACAGAGCGGGTTATTACTAAGCCCTCCTCTTTGGGACTTATATTTCATAAGATTCCATCTATATTATCCATCGGTTTCTTATTTTTTACATAAGTAACTTGTAGCTAATACACAGTTCAAAAACGGGTTCATGTGTGTTCACACTTGAAGAATACTGTACTCGGACAATATCGGCGAAGCACTTTGGCAACATCGGGTATACTAGCGGTCAGCGAGCGATGTACGCGACTGACGTACGCCTAGCACTATTTTCAGCCTAAGATGTTGTTCACTAACAATACAAATAAATTAGTAGTAAAATCAATAGATGTCGCCGATGGTACTACATTCCCCGTTGTATCAAGGAAGCCTTATTAGAGAATTATATCTATATATACATATCAGATTCATATTTGTATTCTATCTCCTCTGGCCTTCATATATATTGCATTGTAGTTAATTAATTGGAACATAAAAATGTGATTTGCTTTTAGGTAAAGAAAGTTGTTCATTTCACACTGACACGCGCACAGTTCACTGCTATCGGTTTATTTATGCAGTGGTTACCACGAATATTCAGTGCGTAAACATTATTGACAGAAACAGTTCTGTTAAGCAGCCAGACAGCCACTGGCAATGAGTCATAAATCTTTCGAAAAAATCAACATATCAATTCGTTACTGTGGCATAAATTTTCGAAAATATTTTGCAATATCAATTTCAACACGAGAACAAAGATGTTAATTTATTTATTGTTTTGGAACATTCACAAAGTGTTAAAATTACCATATTTATAAAATTAACATTGGGAATTGTATTTACTTAGCAGAACGTTTCATTTCAAGTGAATTAATTTTAATAATGATATTATTAAGTTATGCAAATATTTAAGCTTTTAATCAGTGTTCCAGCTATTTCGGCATTCAAAGCAATTTTCAAACTTTGGATAGGCCACTCTCAGTCAATTTTAATTCGGACGGTGTTAAAATGATTTATTACCGATAAAACCGATATATTTTAAAATAATTGTAAAAATTAAAAATAAAATATATTAAGATGAAGAGTAATGATAGAAACTGTGTAGATATTAAGATAAAAACATATGTAAATAATGATACATATAGGCGTCTGTTGACAAGCCATTTTGATTGACTTAACAGTACCTTATTATTTGTATTTTTCTTATTTTTTTACAATAAAAAAAAACACATATATACAGGGTGGCGTAAAACTACCGTTATGGTTTGAATGTTTAATAACTTTTTTAATTTATTTATATATTATTTTTTTTATTTCAGAATTTTGTGAAGAAAACTTGGGGAGGTTGAAATGGAACACTACACAACAGAACAGCGATCAACAATTGTTGAATTTTATTTTTAAAATCAACAGTCAATTATTTTGAAGTAGCGTGCTTATCGTCGTTTTTTTAATGTGCGTACTGGACCTTCAGCACCAACAATAAACCGCCTGGTTGCAAATTTTCGACAACATGGTACAGTAAGACACCTTCCATGTACCGAAAGACCACGTACGGTCCACACGGAAGAAAATATCCAACGTGTTGTGGATAGTGTGCAGGACGGTCCAGAAACATCAACAAGAAGAAGTTCGGCACAACTGGGGATATCGCGGATTTTGGCCACATTGCACATGTTCCCGTATAAGGTTCAGCTTGTCCAAGAATTGAAGCCGATAGACTACCAACAACGGCTTGATTATGCCATTTCATTCCGACCATAACGGTAGTTTTGCGCCACTCTGTATATATATATAATAAAAATAAAAATAAAAATAAAAATAAAAATAAAAATAAAAAATAAAAATAA
>JAHDVE020000010.1:0-25791 GCA_022606495.2 Halesus radiatus
TTTCCCATAAAAAAAATTACATTACGTTAACATAAAAAAAATTACAGAGAAATAAAAAATAATCAATATCAACCGTCCAATGACGTTGCACAACAATATGTAAAAAAAAAGCAATACAAACAAACAAAAAAGCAAGAGAAAACAAAATTTGAGTCAAGTTCAATGAAGTTAAGTGAGAATAGGAGATTTGAGAAGTTTAGTAAAGTTACAGTGGATGTTGTAGTAATAATTGACACATTCGCACAAGAGGTTCGAAGGAGGATAACTTGGTTCTTTGGAAAGGAATATGAAAAAATTCCGCGTTTCTTAGACTTAGTTTTGATTGTGGCCAAGAAGGAAGAATCTTTAAGGTTATTTTATGATTATATATTGGTTATTATTCATAGCATAAATCATTTAAATGAACAATTTGGCTATCATTAGAAAATGTTAACCTCACAACGTATCTAGGAGTAAAAATTAATTACAACTTAAAGTGGGCTGATTACATTATTTATTTAAAAATCAAATAAAATAAAAAAATGTTTACATTTTTAAAACAATCAGGAATGTCCTCAGTGCAAAATATTTTATTAAGATCTACCTCTCTGTTAATCAGTATTATAATGTTGTATTATCGGATGGGGAAGTGCTAATGATAATATTCTTAATTTACTCATAAGAACACAAAAAGCCATCACGAAAATTATACTCGTACTTGTACCCTGTAAAAACAAGCACTAACTAAATCTACAACAATCTAAACATTATGTCAATGAAACAATTATGCCCTAAAACAATACTACTTTACATTCATAAATACAAAAAAAAAACAAGAAACATACTAGAAACACTAGATCTCGGTGTCAAAAACACATCCAACAAGCAACCACAAATACAATATTTGGACAAAAAGCTTCTTATACTATGCTGATAAACTCTGCAACAAAATCCCACTATCCTTCAAAAATCACAACAACAATAAATTTTAATATCAAATAAAATGCTGGATACGTTACACAGGGAGATCTGAAATAGAGAAAATGCAGACTAACACCGAAACCACTCAACTGCACTTAAAACACCTCACCTTACAATATGTTTTTTCAGCAATCACATTTAATATAATTTAATTTCATATTTTGTAAATGAAATCCTTAGCACGGGAAATCCAGGTGAGGGTATCATTATTTTTTATTTGTTATAAAAAAGGAAGATAACAAAACATTATTATTATTTATAATTTTGAAAATAAATTCGATGTTACTTTTGTTATAACGTTCATTCAATGTTACTAATTTCTAAATATTTCTGGCAGTGTCTGTAGGAGTGAGTGAAATGTTCTTTTCTTAACGAACCGTCAAGGAGCGGGCTTAGCCTCTTTTGAACTGATTCGATCCTTATTTGGTGAATCTCGTGCATTAAACTCCAAATTATATTCTTTTCCTAGGTCCAATGTTTCCTTTTCATTAAATTAAAAAAAAATATATATATATATGTATAAACAATAATTATTAGCCTGAAACACTCATCCAAATTGAAAAAACCTTCCGAGAACAGATAAATGTCGCCATTTATATTTACATTTTTTCAATGTCTTCATTTTATTGGTGAAAAATGTTTTGAATTAATTTGTCTCGACGCCACCTATTGAGGGATTTAGCCGTTACAAGCCTTCCTCATACTAATAAAGTTGGTTGTTTACAGGTGAAATATGATAAAAAAAACAGGAATTATTGAATGAAACACTATTATATATTGATTAACTTGGCGGGTTTGCGATAAGCCGACGTAGCTCAACGGTAGAGCATCTGACCGGATATCAGAAGGGTGCATGTTCGAGTCTTGTCGGCGACATTTATCTGTTCTCGGAAGGTTTTTTCAATTTGGATGAGTGTTTCAGGCTAATAATTATTGTTTATAAAAATAATTGTTACCCTTTTGCGCTATGCACTAAAATCTTGTCTTAAAAACTTTAGTTTATCAATTTATAAATATTTGACAAGTCAAAACATTTTTCACCAATAAAATGTAGACATAATTTGTCTCGACGCCACCTATTGAGGGATTTAGCCGTTACAAGCCTTCCTCATACTAATAAAGTTGGTTGTTTACAGGTGAAATATAATAAAAAAAACAGTAATTATTGAATGAAACACTAGTATATATTGATTAACTTGGCGGGTTTGCGATAAACCGACGTAGCTCAACGGTAGAGCATCTGACCGGATATCAGAAGGGTGCAGGTTCGAGTCCTGTCGGCGACATTTATCTTTTCTCGGAAGGTTTTTTCAATTTGGATGAGTATTTCAGGCTAATAATTATTGTTTATAAAAATAATTGTTACCCTTTGTGCTATGCACAAAAATCTTGTCTTAAAAACTTTAGTTTATCAATTAATATATATATATATATATATATGTAAATTCTTCAGAAGATTGGTATTCACATTATGGCGTCATTATTAATAAATTAATTAAAAATTACTTTGCATTCACCAATTTATAAATTTTTTTAAATTGGTGAATACAAAGTAATTTTTAATTCATTCATAATAAAAATATTCTTTATGAAAAGCTAGGCTCTTTCCTTTTTTTTTAATATACGACTCTTTCCAGAACGAAACTAACTAATTAACCATCTCGTCGTTTCGCCGCAGTAGGCAGAGGGGATGAACCGCTAAACAACTCAAGCTTGGCATACACTTCATTCTGACTTCTAACATATATTCCTAGGGCGTGCCCGACTACTTCTTCCATTCACATTCGCATCATATATTCTCCTTACACTCCTTTCTTCGTTCATTCACTCTACATGCCCAAACCATCTAAGCGCCCCTTTCTTAATCTTACTTATTATGCTTACATCAGCCTTGTATTCTTTGTGAATCTCAACATTTTTCACAAGATCATACATAGTTTTACCACATTTCGCCTTAGAGATCTCATTTCTACAACATTCAATCTACTTTCATCCTTCCTCTACCAGTTCCATGCCTCACTACCATACATCAGGGTTGGTATCAGTACTCCATTGTGGACTACTAACTTCGCTTCTTTTGATATTTTTTTGTTAGTGCCAAACGGAGTTTCCTGCATTCACCCTTCTTTCAATAACCAGCCTTTCCATATATCGTAAACATACTTCCCTAATATGCAAACTCGTCGATCTGTTCCAAGTATTCATCATTCACCACTATATTGCACACTGTTTTCGTACTATCTCTTTCAAACACCGTAACTTCAGACTTACTTATATTCACCATTAGGTCATTCTTCATACAATAATAATAATAAATGGATTACTTTTATTGCGCCGTCAGATGGAACCTTGTTATTCCAAGAGGTAGCGATATAAAGTTCGGAACTCTAAGTATATTTCGTGAAAAAATGAGAAGGTAAAATCGTCTCCTGTAAAATTTCATTTTTGTCGGTTACGATCTTTTGGCGATCATGGCTCGTTATAACTGTCTTATAAAACACCCATCCCACTTTCGGTATTCGGTATCATACCTACTTATAGCGCCCCTGAGGTGACTTTTCCACGAAAGCGGCGCTATAGAAGTAATCCAATTGTTTTTTTATTTTATTATTATTATTAATGAAATATGGAGAAGTGATTACTATTTAATGAGATGGTCTTTGGATGATAAAAGGACTTACGATCACTTAAATCATTCCATACGTAGCAAAGTACTGATATGTTGTATCAAAATTAAATACAAGCACATAGGATTATGTATTATTATTATGACTCTGTTCAAATATGGGAACATTGTATATTATACAGGACACATCTGACAATGGTAAATCGATAGACTGTCGAACATTTGAATGATTTATGAAGTTAGAATATCACCCACGGAACATATTGTTATGTAATTTGTTTGTATGATACCTCTGTAAAAAAAGTGCGAATAAGCAGTGAATTATTCTGAATTTTTTACAGACATTGGTGATTATTTGAAATAAGCACGACGTAAAAACCTCGGTAAAGTGATATTTCTCAATTTTGTGTCGGTTGGATAAAAACATTACCCTACCCTCCTGTGTATATGTCATCCATGTATAGAATAGTAGCGTGTATTACTCTATAACTAAAGGTGAGCTGTGTGTAGATTTCAAGATCGCTTAAGAACTGTTCATTGAATATTTAAAAATGGTCGTTTTATTATCATCTTCCGCTTATCGTTGAGATAGACCTGAAATAACCAGCGCACAAGTTCCTTACCTATTTGTGCATAATACGATTTTTCATATTATATTACTTTGTCGTTCGCTTTTCTAAGGGTAGGCACAACTTTTCAGCCTTTATGGACTGCCGTCGAAACAGGTCATGTCTTCTTATTTATTATATATAGTATTTAGGTACATCAAAACTGTGTATTTACCTTAGGGCACGAAAGTTCCATAGAACTTTGAATGAATCTCTAATTTCATAATACTTTTAAAGGAATTTGGTCGCCAATGTGGAAGTCCGTCGGAAGGAAGTCTTTGGTGTTCAATATTATTTAATTGTTGGTCTCTCAAATAAAATAAAAATAACGTTGTGAATATTATGGTTTATTTTTCTATTAAAAAATATCTAGGCTGGTAAGTAAGTACAATGCTTTCCATTCTCATATAAATTAAAGTAATATTTATTCACATTTTTGTACATACATAATATTTAAAAAAATTTAAGTGTTGCTATTATATTTCCATTCTCACTGTAATAAAAATGTACCAATGTCTTTGTATTCCTCGTTTTGTGTGATACTTACTGATATTTTGATGTTTTTATAATATTACTTATATGCTATTTTGTAATTGAAGTCCTGTTATCACAATAATTAAACTGTTTTACAAACTTTTTTTTTCTTTCGACTTGTGTGCATTGATTACGACATGCATGTACCTATATTGTAATATTATTGCGATACTGATTGTATGACTATTTTTATTTATTGTTGTGTTATATAATAGCGAGCACAAATTCTCGTTGTTCGAAAAAAATATTACATTAATTAATCATTGAAGAAGATAATATTAACACATCCCAAATGAACCACGAAACCGAAAAAACAACAGAAAATAAAAAGATTTCAGTCGCATCTCGGACTCGAACCCGGGACCTCTACCTATCCGGGGTAACCGCTTAACCAACGTAGCTAATGAGACCAGTTCAATTTACGCCATTTACACCGATATCATACTTCATGTTCAAGATTTGTTAATATTATCCTCCATTTTTATAAATCTCATATTATTGGCTGCTATCCTTATGATGATTGCAAATTTTCATCCCGAACTCAATTGCAATCGGAATAGAGTCTCGGATATACCTACCCGATTTTTGTTTATATGAGACATCTATTGACTTATTTTACAAGTCTGGAAAGAAATATTCAATTTATTTTTTATAACGTATTGAAGTTGATAGTTGTTGAACTGGATTATATTATATAAAAAATGTCATAATTTAATTGGAAGCGCAGTTCTTTTGCCCAGTGCCTCAAAAGCAGCATAGTTGTGGCTTTCTTCAAATCTCGATTGAATCCCACTGAGCGTTAAATTCAAAATGAATTTTCTACATGTTGCATATCAAACAATAGGACCACGCAGGCGCCACACCAAATATCAAAATCGCATATTACGCACGAATTGTCCCATAAATTTGGGTCTAACTGCCCTTAACGTAAGGGTGATTTTACTGCGCAGTCGTGAAATGATTTTCGGTTATTTTACAGAATCCTGAAGCACGTGGTATCGCGAGTAATGGTTGGAAAATGTGGGATGAGAGATAGCGGTATAAAAGGAGCGGGATTTTGGAATTTCCTGTTAGTATTTTCCGATCTCCGACGTGAGAGGTTCGTTTCGTTGATTTTCTGTGTTTGAATTCGGAACGCGATCGTGTTTTGTTAGACAAATAATAACATTGAAGTGTTTCAGTGTCAAGTGCAAGAATTTTTGTGGCTCTTTCGAAAACTGTAATACGATTACCTATTTTAAAACTAAAGGTAAATTATTAATGTTAAATGTTTGTTTCTTTTTCAAAAGAATTGTGCACATGATAAAAGAATCAAAGATAAAGGTAAGATTTATAATATTTTTATAAATATTTATGTGAATAATCGAATATTATATAAAATAGACTTGTTAGGCGGGAATTAGAAGTAATAATTACAAACTTTGACAGGAAGCAGACAGAGTATGAATGTATACAACCATGAAGAAGGTTGGGACAGAGGTCTCTAAACAATAAAAATATATATCAAATTTAATATTTATATTCTAAAGAACGTGTTTGAATATTTGTGACGTGCCTGTATTTTATTTATTTCCTTGAAACACAAACAGGATATTTATGAAATATGCTTGTATTACAAAAAAAATTAATAATTAATATTTATATATGTCATTAGACTAATGTGTCTGCAGCATTCTTTAATTAGAAACAAAATAAGAGCGTACGTATAAAATTGTTTAAACTAAGTATAAACTAATTCAATATATTACCTACTTAGAATAATAACATTCAGTGAATGATAGTGCCGCGACAGCGGTCGACAAATGGACCAATACACTTATTTGTATATTTGTTCCAAGGTGTTGAGGTACTCTTTCTGCCATGTTACAGCAACTCCCCGAAACTAGCCACAAGCCATATGCCCGGCATTGGGTGTCCGCCGTCACAACACTGTATAATACAGGGTGGCGCAAAACTACCGTTATGGTTTGAAATGAAATGGCATAATCAAGCCGTTGTTGGTAGTCTATCAGCTTCAATTCTTGCACAAGCTGAACCTTATACGGGAACATGTGCAATGTGGCCAAAATCCTCTGAACGGATCTCCGCGATAGCCCCACTTGTGTCGAACGTCTTCTTGTTGATGTTTCTGGACTGTCCTTCACACTATCCACAACACGTTGGATATTTTCTTCAGTGTGGACCTTACGCGGTCTTCCGGTACATGAAAGGTGTCTTTCTGTACCATGCTGTCGAAAATTTGCAACCAGGCGGTTTATTGTTGGTGCTGAGGGTCCAGTACGCACATTAAAAAAACGACGATAAGCACGCTGCGTCAAAACAATTGACCGTTGATTTTCAAAATAAAATTCAACAATTGTTGATCGCTGTTCTGTTGTGTAGTGTTCCATTTTCCAAATTCCCCAAGTTTTCTTCACAAAATTCTGAAAAAAAAAAAAAAAAATTTAAAAAGTTATTAAACATTCAAACCATAACGGTAGTTTTACGCCACCCTGTATAATATATGTAGGAAAAATACGAAAATGAGAACAATATCAGTTATCTAGTGTTAAAATTTTTATCGAATAATTTATTTTAATCAATTTTATTTTAAAACATTTTAATAATCGCGTCAAAAGAATAGAAATTGTCATATACAACGTGACATATTTTTGACGGCCGCCAATCAAACTGAGCGATTGCTAAGTTAATATTTAGTTCAAACACACAATCTTAATTTCATCAATTCGTCTTTTTTCAGGCAGGGGTAGTTAGCTTCCTTTAAAATTAAGACAGCTGTTCATTATTTATGTTTTTGTTCGTACTATCTATCGGTTATCAGTACATGTTATCCTGTCAAAGTAAAATTTGCGTTATTTAAAAACTATCATTAATATTTTCTACTGTATTTTTCATTTCCACTTTAATTATACATTGAGGGCACTTCTTTATATTAAAAGTGATAAAAGTCATTAAAAGTACTTATTTTTTTAAATCTCCCGAAACCTATCTAACCTATCCTATTTAATCCCCTTTTTAATTACAGCTATAATTAGGTTAGGTTAGATTATGCTTCTGAGCTAGGTTTTTTCGTACTTTCTTTATATCACTTTTAAAAGTTTGCCATTTGTGTATTGAATTATTCGATCACCTTGGTAAAGATGTAATGTTAAAACATAATGCAAAAGTTTTCAGCCTATGATCGCATCAAAGAAGTGAATTTCAAATTCCCTTTGTTATTATTATTAGATAACATGACACATGGGACCCTTTTGACAGAAGACTTTTAGCATGACAGTTTGTTTCATTAATCTTTCTGTTATTTTTCCCCCATCTGCCTTTCATAAAAAGTGTTTTATGATAATCCATAAAAATAAATATTTTGTATTGGAATTAAGAGGAACGGCTGCGGTGCCTGTGTCATACAAAACTGAATTTTGGATTGGAGGCCAAAATACCCATCCAAATGGAATGTTCTGTGTTTTTTTTTTCATTAAAGGTACAGTAAATATCTAGTACGGATGAGAAGTATATTATTTATTTTTGTTTTACCTTATGAAATATCGGCCATTAAAGGAATTGATTTTTCGTGATTTTAGAAGGATCTTTAACAATTATTTAGGGGTTTGTGGAAAATAACAAATTAAAATCATAAACGACTAGAACGGCAAAAGTTTTTTCTAAAATTTCAGCAATTCGTTTGGAAAATTACAAATTGAAATCAAAAGGGGTATAAGATACATAAATAAAAGCTTTTTTGTCATAGAAAAATAATAATGCTATGAGAGCCAAAATCCAAATTATATCTAGGTTAAAAAAACATCATTGCAAAAAATCTTTTTAATTGTGGTGACAGAATCTTCGTAGATCCACTCAAAGCTGATAATATATATTTTTAGGGTATAACTAATGGCAATATATTCGTTTTACAGGTGTGTTGTGTGTATGGGGGAATCGAACCTGCAAACCTCAATGGATTATCAATTGAACTCGAGAAAACCAATGAAAGTATGAAAAAAAAATCACGTAAAAAAATTGTTTTAATATGTACCATGGTGGTATTTACAGCAGTAGGTTTCCATTCCTATGACGAAATCTATATATATGAAAATCAATGTAAGTTTTCTTGTATGTCTTCGATGTTCTCGAAAATTACTCTACCGGTTTCGCTGAAAATAGCACAGTTTATTTTTATTAGTAACGGAAAGGTTTAGAAAGTAGTTTGAATAAAATCCAATATGTAAAACTGTTGCTAAAACGTATTAAAATTAGTATGAAAAACATTGAACCCGCCATATTTTATTTGGGTTAGTCCATAGATATAACACTCTGGTTAGCCACAGATTGCATATTCAAATGAAGGTTTTTTTTCGGAAGAACATTTTCAAAATAGAAAACACGAGTAGGTACATACTTAAGAACTTTATGATTTAGATATATTTTGAAAAAATAAACGTTTGGAAAGAAATAAAATATTCAAATGAGTGTTTCTTTATTTGGAGATAGTTACTTTAGCTGTCAAATAAATTAAGGCACCCTAATGCCAAGTGAAAAATCCCGAGCAAGGCCGGGTACACATCATATTATTATAATATAAATTTTTTAAGTTTTCTAATTTGGTGAACCATTTGTGGTCGCTTTCAGGAGCAAATAGTTCTCTCCACAACGAAAACGTTAGATTTTCTATGTTAGCAAAAGGCTACCTTTAAATTTGAAATGGAAAACTGGTGGACAGCGTCAGAAATAATTATAATAATTAGATCAGTTCGAGGGAAAAGGTAACAAGAAAGCTAGAGGTTAAAATACCTGGCACTTTCTCATTCTGGTCACTAATTAAAGAAGCCGACTTTCTACTGGCGATTAAATGAGATTATTTTATAATCCTTCTAACCGTTTTACAATGTTTCCTGTGTTAACACAAATATTCTTAATAACATAATACAGTTTTTCAACACCTTCAAATTGTGAAATTCCGACAAGGAAAACAAAGAGGATCCTTCCATTATATGTAAGACGTTATTATCCTAAGATGATGAACAATAAACCATCCTGCGTCATGAAACACGGTAATGAACATAATCTTAGTTTCAGACACATCAATATAAAAAATATAAATGGTGTAATTACGGAATATACGTGTGGAAATCAATAAATTAGAACGATTATACGTACAATACTGCAACGATTATGATAAACGGACCGCCAGTTTCTGCACAGTGAAGGGTTTTTTACAGATATTTTGGGGCTCCGACAGTGGGGTGCACTTTCGATTTGTACAGGGTTTGCAGTTTAATAAGGTAATTTGACACCTTCCATGGTCGAGGGGTAAGGCTCTCGACTACGAATCCGAAGGTCGCGGGTTCAAAATCCCGTCGTACGCAGGTAAATTTTATTGAATTAATTTGTGCTGTTCCACAATTAATTAATTTAAAAATAATATATACTGTATTTGCGCACGTTCCACAGTGGAAGATACTCTCAGTATTGCTCTGGTGAAAGACCACCATTCAGAATTGAAACGTTGCTTGAAATTGCTTTTAGCCGTGTTTGGTGACCACATCTGAATAGCCAGGTATTTCCTCATCGTCCTCTTCCCCTTCTCCTTCCCCTCCCCAATACCTTCAGCCTCACAACATTCCCCAATTGGGGATGCCATAGTCTCACTGGCTCCAGACGGTTGAGAGTAGTTGGGACTCTTATGCGGTATTCATATAAAAAAAGACCCAAAATGCACGAAATAAATGACATAATTACTACATTCTTGAAAATTTTATTATGCTTTCATTTTGGCAGTAGAAATGAAAATGTGTAGAGTCCGCAAATTAAAGCGGTGGAAGACCCCTCTAGGGGGAGGGGGAGGGAGGATTTAAAAAAATGCATGTTTCATAGCTAGGTCGAGTGAGGTGTTTACTATGGTTTCATTAGTGCTATATGAAATGGCATCATTCCGAAGTTGATTTGTCATTTCTCCACGCATTGGAAAAGCTGAAGCGGGAGCCAGCCGGCTGCTCACGTCAGCATAATTCTTCAGTTTAGTTTAAAGCCAGTGACTCAATTCGTAGCTCGTACACTATTCAAATTGTCTGTTTTTGTCGCTTACTTTTATGAGCTGCCAACGAAAACCAATTTGACACCAGAATCATGCGAATGCCGGCAGAATTCAGCTGTCTGTTGAAATTCTTCGTCCCAAACAATAGTTTGGCTCGGATATATGCGTGAGATAACGTAGATTAGAGGATGGTGAAATTTTATCTCAGACCTATCTCATTACTTACCTTATTACTTTACCAAAGCTGCGTTATCCGTTTTCATTCTTTCGGTAGTGTTCGCACTAAGTCGCATTCATAGCTGTGCCCCCATTGTGAGGCACCGGGTTGGTGGTCTCTAGGATAGACTTAACAATATCAATATCTCTGTTGTTCAAGCATCTTATAGTCTGATAAGTTTAATTAACAAGGATTGGCAGTGTTTGTACTATAATAAATTCTATGAAGGATACCAATAAATGCGATAGTTAACGCATTCAAATATATATCTACTCGTACCTAGCCACCGTAAGTTGCCCAGCGAACCCGATCGCAATAAACAACGATTAGACACGGAATAAGATATCGATTGATATCTTCGGTTGTTATCTCCGTGAAAGTTCCCGTTTATTGATAACTTAATTTATTTATGAATGGTAGAAGTCGGGGACGCCTGAGGAAGAAATGCAACGATCAAGTGAATTGAATACTCAAGTCCGGTCATGTCAAGTCAAAATAACAGAAGAGTATGTATGATACGATATACATGAAGGTGAATGAACTATGACGGGTTTGCCGAGACAAAGCCTTATTTTCTCTTTTATTTTTTTCCCACAGTTTGTAACTTAAAAATATCATAATATTTATTGATTGTTTAAACAATAATTGTAACAAATGGGAACTCACATAGGCGCTGTCCGTATGTGGGTAATATGAGAAATTTAAGTAATATGAGTACTAGAATATTAATTATTTTAGTTTAGTACAGCAAGAAAGTATAGAAAAATATATATTTTAAAAATATATAAAGTATATATTTCTCGTACATGCAATGGAAATTTTAGAGAAATAGTATTTTTTTTTATTAAAATTTATTTGCTTATTGTTTTGGAACATTTACAGATTATTAACATTGTCGTACTTATAAAATTAACATTGGGAAGTCGTAAGTGCTGAAGAATCCAGTCAAAAATGTTCACAGGATACATTGTTTTTGGTTT
This sequence comes from Halesus radiatus, assembly GCA_022606495.2. Classification (NCBI taxonomy): domain Eukaryota; kingdom Metazoa; phylum Arthropoda; class Insecta; order Trichoptera; family Limnephilidae; genus Halesus; species Halesus radiatus. The sequence goes on from JAHDVE020000010.1 coordinate 11,954, forward strand.
AGTTATCATTTTTTAGTTTTTTTTTCTAAATTTATTTATTTAAGTTATAAGTTCAAGTTATAGTTAAGTAAGCAAATTGAAATAACAAAGATTTTATAGAAGTGAGGTTTCAATATCTAGATTAATCAGTCATAATTTTACTTATTTTACGTAGAGTAATAATTTATTTGTCATTTGAATTTCTTTTGGTAAAAGGTAGAATTTACGAGGACAAATAAAATTGCTGTATGTTTGCATTAATTTATCAGGGGTGAATAAAACACACTTTTTTTACTTACTGAATTTTTTTTTTTTTTGGTCTTTGAAGACGTGTTTTACAGTTTTGTAAAATAAATAGTTTACGGATAATCAATAATTTAGGTTATTTGTCCGTCGAAAATGATTTATTATTATTAAATATAACTTTTATAATATATTTTTACAGTAAATTGTAGAAGCTTAATTAATGCATCAAGTGCACCCCCGCATTCTATTACACCGTAAATGACGGATGATTGTACTGGCAAAAGTAAATCATTTTCAATTTGTCAATATTGAGAAATTCCTTAAGTCTATAGAAAATATACCTAAGGTATCTTTATTTTGAAATAGTTTTATTGATCTGAGTTTGCCCATTCAGATTTGTGTAGATAGATCTATCCAAATAATCGATATTATCAACTTTAATTGCACAGCAAGCACGTTACTTGATTGCAATTCTGTATTCATTGTGTATTCTGATTTTCAGGTTGTTGGCAGGTTGGTTTTCAATGTTTTTATAAAAAAGTTTAAAGAAACGTTTTCCTATAGTTTAAGTTAAGAGTTTGTTACGTTTTAGCCATGTTGAGACAAATGCAATAATTCAGTTACATTGGAAAATGTTTCAAGCCAAGAATGTTCATTTACTAGTATTTCTGCATCATCGACGTAAGAAACATTTTTTCTAGGGATTACAACATTACATAAATAATTTATATGGATTAAAAATAGAATCGGTCCAAGTACAGTTTCCTGTGGTACACCATGTTTTATATGTGATTCAGAACTATAACTATTCCCATCTTTGTTGTTTGTTTTCTATCTTTAAGGTAATTGGTTCGAATTTTTAGCGTTTCTTTTTTTATAACCTAAATGAGTTATTTTTTAATCAGTAAATTGTGATTAATGGTATCAAAAGCCTCTCTTAAATCTAAGAATATGGCTAGGCATTTTTTTTTGTTATCTATAGATGTGTATATATTTTTTTGTCAAATCGTGTGTTGCATCCTCAGTGCTTAGTTCTTTTCAGAAATCATACTGATTTTGTATTTTTCTAGATATTCTATTACTCTACTACATATACATTTAAAAAAATATCTATAACATCTGTTCCTTAGAATTCGATGATTTAAGGCCATCAATATATTTTTCAATTTCCTTTGCTGTGATAGGTGAAAAATGTTTAATAGAGTTAATTGAAAGGTTACTTGAAACTTTTTATTTAATTATACAAGAGAAAAAAATACAATAAAAAAAGTCGATATAAACTACTTTTTTTGTAGTTTGTCTAACGGGAGCTTGTTACTTAAAACGTCAAATTTACAGACAAGGTTACAAAATATGTAAAACAAAAACATTAAAATATATATAAAATAAAAACATATGTAACAAGCTTAAAAAATAAATATTTACCAAGAATATTACTCTAAAATATTTCTACAAAAATTTATTAAAAAAAATAATAAATTAAAAACATAAACGAAAGCAAAGCATCACAAATAAAATAATATTTCCTTATTTCTAATACAAATAGCTTCTTTCAGCGAATCAAGTTTTCAATGTGTTTATTAATGGTTTAGTTTTAATACAGTTTTTATTTATTTCAGCTGGTAACATATTTATACAACTAGGAATCATGTGATCTAAAGTTCTTTGTCCATATTTGTTTTTAGGCTTAGGAACCATTAATCCTTCATTAAAATGGAGACGAGTATTGTAAGTGTGCTCTAGTATATTTATATTAAATATAGGGTTATTAATGTGCTGAAATATAATTTTGTACCACATAATTGAACTAACTAAAAGAATTTTGAAACTCTGATAAAAGTATGGAATATTATGCCTTTGTTCGTAAATTTAATCAATGAATTTTGTACTGATTGAACATGATTGATGTTTGTTTTACAGGAGTCCCCAGGCTGTAATTCCATACCTTATAACAGATTCCGCTAAAGATAAATAAATTATTTGAAGTGTACAGATTGGAACAAAGAATTTTAATTTAAATAATCTACTAACAATTGATCTTAATCGTACACAAACCTTATTTATTTGTTTATCCCACTTGAAAAAAATAATACCGAAATAAACATACGATTTCCCAAGTTTAGCATTTTCACGTGTACACGATGCTGGAATTCCATAGTGTAAACAACTTGAAGAATGTGTTTTTATTTCAGGTGTTATACCTTTGCATTTAGGGATCTTATGTGCATCAATTCGTTTTTTTTGCATTTATAATTAATCCAGAGTCATCAGACCATTTAAAATTTTAAATGTAGTCTTTTTGTAAAAGCCAGTTGAAAAACTTTAAAATAAATTTTTACTTGTACTTTTGATCTGATGGAGTAGGGGTTTTTCAGAAGCCGATTGGAAAAATAAGTACGTTTTCTAATTTTTTAAATTTATTATTAACTACATGGTTATATGTAAATTTGTTGCCTGCTATGCTAGGAACATTACAAAACTGCATTTGCGAACATGACATGATGTGAATTCTAAACTATTTTTTCGAACGAACTGTGGCCAATGAATTCATTTCAACACTGCTTAATATGAACCTGTGATAGTGAAAAAAATATTTTTTAATATATTTTTTCATCATTTTTCCTTACGAATTGTGATTTTTTAGTACAAACTCATTCAAAAACCTCCCAGCTAAAAGATGGCAGTTTCATAAAATCGTGAAAGATATCACGGCAAATAAAAATTGTCAAATAAATATCGCTGATAGATTAAACACGGCATGTTATGCCCATCACGAAATTCCTGACTTAGATTTTGTCGAATTCCCAACACAACGTTTCAAGAAAAAGCGAGTGATGTCATGTTGGAATGTGCTGTAAATTGTTTTTGTATCGAATTGCGCGATTTTCAGAAACAAATAAAGGTTTTGAAGTGGGTTTTCGCAAAACGAAGAATTTATTGAATGCTCCACTGGCTTTTATTAGCTGCTAGTAAAACTTCACTACTTAGGCTGATTGGTACAGTATTGGAAATAATCTCCAAGTCACGCTTTCAGTGAAATGAGATCTCTGTAGGGTCGAGTACAAAGTATCGTAGTAAGTCTTCTAGTCGGTCGTTTATTGCTAAATAACGTGCCTGTTCCAGACACTTCAGGGTCCGGTCCATAGACTATAAAAATAGGGTGCTGGTCAAGTCGTTATCGTATCCGTGATGTCTCGGGCGTCGGGCTCGCTCTGGATTTCCAAATATTGTTCCTTGCAAAAAGGAAACAATGTCGACTTTTGTAGATTCTGCTGTGGTCGGGTATCCAAAGGTGAGAAGTCAAAGGCAGTTGTAGGTTCCAGTTGAAGAGATAGCGTTGGGTTGAGCGAAGAAATGAGACTGCCTTGGAACGGGCCGTGTGCTTGTATTTATACTCCCGGGCGCTAAGCCGGGCGCGATATGCAGCGCGTCCCGAATTTGCCTGAGGCGAGGGTTTTCTGAGCTCGTGGCACGCGCTGAGTAATGCTCAGAAAATCTTAATATTCTTCATTATATTGGCAGTCTTGTATTCTTTATCTCAACCCAAATTACTTCTCTCTATCATATTTATTTATTTAGTTATTATGAAAACAAGAAAGAATATGGGGTCCCAGGCCCAGTTATAATCGGGGAATTCTTACATATAATTCTTACATCTGAACATATATTTAAATTTATTAGTTTTTAATACAAAGAGGAGTCCGGCCTATCTTCCTGCGATATTTATTATTTTATTTTATCGGCCGAACTCCGTTAAAATTAACCAAAATATTGAATAAACAGTTATCCTGAGTTCTTAGCGTTGCTAAACAATCCGAGGAGGCTGGGATTGGTCCGAGCGACGACCAATCAAAACCACTCAGAGCCTTAGCAGGCGAGGGGAAATGAGGACTGGGGTAACGTCCGGTAGGGCATCGTAAATACTGCGCGGGGAGTATTTTTTAACCATTCCACAGTAGCGCTTCGTGGTGAGAGGTCCCACAAGACCCGTCCGGTATACTCCCCCCGGTGCAGAGTCTTCTGTGCCCCTATCAGTGAGGACGGGGTCGCAGGCGTCGGCGTTCTCGGCAGTCGGTCCTTTGGGGCTGTGACGATCTGCTTTTCTCAGCTGCTGGAGGTCCTAAAGAGGTGGCCGACAAGAGAACGACGATCTTCACTGCTGGCCTGGTGTATTCTCCTGTACTCGTGCGTACGCGGACCGCTCGTACTTGGCCGTCAGCTGCGGGGGTGGCCTCGATGACCCGTCCCCGGGGCCAGCTATTGCGTGGTAGGGCAGGGTCGACGATGAGTACTAGATCATCTTTCTGTATTGGGGTGCTCTTTTGCTGCCATTTCTGTCTTGAGGCCATTGTTGGGAGGTACTCTCGGAGCCACCTCCGCCAGAACATATCTGCTAACTGTTGGCTGATGCGCCACTGCTTCCGCAGGCAGATTTCTTCCTCTTTGGGGCCATACAGTGATAGATGCGGCCGCTTTCCTGCAGACCCCAGCAGGAAGTGATTAGGTGTGAGGGGCTCTTCGTCGCGGGGGTCGACCGACAGGTGTGTGAGTGGCCGGCTATTTACTGCAAATTCTGCCTCTGCCCTGGCTGTTAGCAGAGTCTCTTCTCGGGGAGCCCGCTCTTTCAGAACCGCCTCTAGGGCTCTTTTCACTGACCTCACGAGCCGCTCCCACGCTCCGCCCATATGGGGTGATACGGGCGGAAGAAAGTGCCACTCAATTCCTTGAGTGGCAATGTTGTCTTGAATCTGGGTGTCATTATGCAAGGTTAATAGAGCTTCTCTCATTTCTCGGTCGGCCCCGTGGAAGTTCGTTCCGTTGTCGGAATATATTGCAACAGGCTGTCCTCGGCGCGCAGTCATCCGTTGTATGGCCATAATTGTTGCGTCGGCCTTCAAGGAGTGGGCTATCTCAAGGTGAATCGCCCGGGTGGAGAGGCACGTAAATAGAGCTCCATATCGCTTCTCTCGCCGCCGACCGACGGTGATTTCAATTGGTCCAAAGTAATCTAGCCCACAATGGGTGAATGGGCGGACATGGTGGGCTAGTCGGGCGGCGGGTAGTGGCCCCATTAGGGGCGGATGGGGCTTTTCCTTCCGTATGCGGCACGTGAGACATGCGTGTGTTATTTTTCTAATATTGGTGCGCAATTTTAGCACAAAGAAGCTGCTTCGCATGTCGGCCATGGTTCTCTCCGTGCTTGCATGATCTCCTTTCTGATGAAAATAGCGGATCAGTAGGCGGGTGTACGGGTCATCCCCGTCCAATATGATCGGGGTTCGTACGCTTTGCGCCACCCCTTTGGCGGCCTGTAGCCGCGTGTTCATTCGAAGAACCCCATCTGACCCGATGAAGGGTGTTAGGGCCTTTAGCCGGCTGCCGACAGATACTGATGCGCCGTTGTGCAGGGCATGGATGTCCGCACCGAAAGCCTCAACTTGTGATTTGATAACCCAACGGGTTTCAGCTGCACGAATCTCATCTGCGCGTAGGGGGCCCTCGTGTGGTGCGCGGTGGGATCCTTCCTGACACCGTCTGATGAAGCGCAGCATCCATCCAGTCGAACGGATCAGGCGATGCCACGAAGAAAAACGCACGATGTTAGGCAAGGCGTTCTCTTCTGTTGTGGTCAGGCCTATGAATTTGGGTTTCAGCTCTAAGATGCCCTCGTCTGGTGGTATGTGGTGGCCTTTTTGAACTGGCCACTCGGTCTCCGGCGTGACGATGAAGGGTGGTCCCGAGAACCACCTACCGCTGGGCGCGAGGTCGGGCATCTCCACGTCGCGGGTTCCGATATCCGCTGGATTTAGCTTAGTCGGAACCCATCTCCAATCAGTGACGCATGAAAGATCATCAATTTCACCCAAGCGGTTGGAGACAAATGTTGAGTAGCTCCTTGGATCTGTACGCAGCCAGCATAAGACTGTTGTAGAGTCAGTCCAATACGTGGTGCGGAGTATGCGGCACTGCATTTCTTTCCTGACGCTGGCTGCGAGGCGGGCCGCCATTAATGCTGCTTGTAGTTCGAGCCGCGGGATGGATAGCGGCTTGAGGGGGGCCACCTACATTTACTTGCCAGGAAGGTGGCGCATTTTCCTTCTCGACAAGTCTCCACTAGGTATGCTATCGTACAGCATGCGGCCTCCGAGGCATCGCAGAAGACGTGAAGCTCGAAGTCCCCGTTCTTCTGTTGCAGGCAGCGCCTTGGTACAGTGATTTCATTCCGCTGCAACGCCTTTATCCATTCGGCCCACTTTGCCGCATGTATGTCGTGGATGCGCTCGTCCCAGTTTACGTTTGACCTCCACACGTCTTGTAGGAGGATTTTTGAGCGTATGGTGAGGCAAGCCACGAACCCCACTGGGTCGAATATTTTCATTACTGTGCTAAGTAACTGTCTCTTGGTTGGATGCTGGACGAGTTCAGCCGTTTCAGTTTCCTCAAAAGTGTAAATAAAGCGATCGCTAACTGGGTCCCAGGCTAGGCCCAGCACTTTCTCTGCGCTTGCTCCTGCCCCACTATTGATCGTTATGGTCGACTTTGTTCTCTTGTCGCCGGCACGCTTTGAATTGCGGCGGGTGCGTTGGAGGCCCAGCTAGCGAGATGAAAACCTCCTCTGGCTAGTAGGGTGCTGACGTCCCGTACTAGTGTTTGTGCCTCTTTTACTGTATCAGTGGCGTCCAAGTAGTCGTCCATGTAGAACTTGGATTGTATTGCTACGGCGGCGGCCGGAAATTCAGCGGCGCCTTCTTTGGCAACTCGATTACGGACATACTGGGCGCTACTTGGGGAGCACGTAGCGCCAAACATCATTGAGGTTAGCCGGTAGGTACTTGGAGGTTCCTGCGGTGTATCTCGCCAAAGGAACAATTGTGACATCTGATCCTCCTCCTTTATTTTAACACGGAGGAACATTTCTTCAATATCGGCGGCTATGGCGATCTTTCCTTCGCGAAATCTCAGCACATTGCCCAGAAGTGAAGAAAGGAGGTCGGGTCCGGTCAGTAATCGCTCGTTGAGTGACGTACCCCGACAGTAGCTAGCGGCATCGAACACTACCCGCAATTTTCCGGGGTTGTTCGGGTTTGAGACGGAAAAATGGGGTAAATACCATTTCCTTTTAGCTGGCGCGCTCGCTTCGGCCGCGGACAGTTTTCTAGCATATCCGCGCTTAGCTAGCTGCTCAATTTTTTCTGTGTACGCCACTGCCAGGCTTGGGTTTCCTTTTAGCTTCCTTTCTAAGGAAGTGAGCCGGTTCAATGCACACTGCCTGTTGTCGGGCAGCCACGAGTTGTCCTCCTTCCATAGTAGGCCGGTCTCCCACCGTCCCGTGTCGAGTAGGCGCGTTGTATTTTCCATGAGGGCCTCTGCGCGCTGTATATCGGTAGAAACACGAGTTATGGCAGTCACGCCGAGTGAGTCGACCGCGAAGTGGTGTTTAATCAGATCGGTGACTTTCTGATCTGCTTCGGCTCCTTCCCCTATAATGTTGAGCGTGGTCCCGTTGTCTGCATCGCGCCTTGTGCCCCCATGTTTAATCCAACCGAGAGCTGTTCGTGACGTCATGCGGCCACCCTTTCCTTCGTGTACCTCCCGTGAAACGATCAAATGCGCATTGTCCTGTCCAATTAACATTTGTGGTTTTACTTGCCGGCGCCCGGCTACCGTTTGTTTCGGGAGGTCCAGATCGATTACTGTATTGGCGGTTATAAAATATTCGTCCCCGTCACCACGTACTGATAGTTTAACACGTCGGGATATGCTGTCGGATGAGCACATCCCATTGGCACCGTGTATGCGAAGTCCATGGGGTGGCCCGTTCACCCCCACTTTATCAGCGAGTTCAGCGTCGATGAGGGTAACAGTTGACCCCTCATCGAGCAGCGCATGTGTTAATATCTGTCCTTTGGGTCCACATATTTTTACTGACACTACTTTTAATAATACAGCACTTTGTCCGAGCCAAGTTGTGCCCACTGTTTCACTTGCTGTGGCTGGGGGTGACGCGTATCGCGACGAATCATGGAGCAATTTGTGGTGCGACAGGCGGCAGGTGCCGACACCGCAATTTGTGCGTGATTTACACATTCGCGTGTAATGTCCCTTTTCTAAACACTTGTGGCACACGCGTATATTTTTCACAAACTCCCACCGGGTGGGAATGTCCATTGCGGCGAACTGCGGACAATCGCGTAATTTGTGTAAACCGCCGCACTTTGCGCACTTTTCCCCGTTCACCATACTTTTTTCACTTTTGTCCGATATCATCGTAGCACTCTGTGCATGTACTTGTTCGCGGCGGGCCCGGCCCGGGCGGGCGTGATCGACGAGTCCTGACCGCGGGACCGCCTTCGCGAGGCGTTTGAGAAAGGCCGCAAACTGGTGGATATCTGCAGCCTCTGCATTGTCTGCCACTTTATCTAACCAAGCGATACGCATTGCCAGAGGCATTTTTGAGGCCACCTCACTGAGCAGCGCTGGGTTGCTCAGGTAATTATCGGACAGATTACCCAGCGACGCCACAACATTCTGCACCGTCCCAGAAAATTCAACCAGTGCTTCATTTGATGCGTCCTCTGCCAATCGTGGTAATTTCTTGATTTTCTCGTACATTATGGTGGCTATCGCGTGCGCACCGCCGAATCGGTGCTTGAGAACGTCCATGATTTCCGGCACCTGAGCGGGGTCCATGAGTAATGGATTCACGGCGTCGCGTGCCTTTCCACGTAGCGCGCGTTGTAATCGTATCAGATTTTCGGCTGCTGTCATTCCACATGTTGTCGTGGACTGCTGGTACTGGGCCTGAAATGCAGGCCACTCGATTGGGTCCCCGGAGAATGTTGGCAAGTCCTTTGCCGTTGACTGCCGTGCGATAAGGGACGCCATCCGGTTGTCTTCTTCATGAGCCCTGGGGGTACTTCCGGATTGCGAGCTGCGAAAGGCCTCTGCCATAACCGCGGCGATCTGCGCAAGCGGGTCCTGTCCGTAGTTAACCCACTCTCGTGTGTGGCGGGCCGTCTCGTCCGCTGTCGGATTTCCTGGGAATTGCGTAGGAATTGTGTGGCTAGGTAGCGGACAGTACGCTTGATGCTGGGCCTCGGGGAGGGGTGATGCACCAGGCGCCGTTGGTTCAGAGGTAGGCGACCGTGGTTGCTCAGGCGGCCGTAGCGTGTCGAGCTGTGCTGATGCGTCAAGGGGCTTCGGTGTCTCAAGTGGTCGCGCTGTGTCAAAGGAGCGTGATGTGGGGAGCTCGAGCGGCTGCCTCGAAACTCCCAATGCGGCGATCAATTGCTCGATCTGCCGAGCGGAGTCCCTGCTGCGTTTTCTCTCTGCGCGTAATTCTCGTTGCAGCTGACGGAGAGTATCCTCAGTAGAAGCTTCACTATCAGACGTCAGGTGCTCATCCGCGAAGGCAGTGGTGGTCCCTGTAGAGGCGGGTTCGGTGGCTAGAGCCGCTGCCGAGGCAGCTTGTGCTCTGGTGGCCCGGGCAGCCGCACTTGATTGTTCGGCTCCGTATACAGCTGGGCTGGCAGAACTTGGGCCAGGGGGTGTAGGGGGTGCGAGGCTGGGCCCCTCAGGGTCACGGCTTGTGACATCTCGTTTGCTTGCGTCTTCGGGGGCACCTTTGCCAGAGCGTAGATTTCGGGACATCTTGGTAGCGGCTGGGTACTAGATCCGTAGTCCGGGGATCACTATGTGACTTGATCCGGCTCGAAGGACCACTATGTTCCAGACACTTCAGGGTCCGGTCCATAGACTATAAAAATAGGGTGCTGGTCAAGTCGTTATCGTATCCGTGATGTCTCGGGCGTCGGGCTCGCTCTGGATTTCCAAATATTGTTCCTTGCAAAAAGGAAACAATGTCGACTTTTGTAGATTCTGCTGTGGTCGGGTATCCAAAGGTGAGAAGTCAAAGGCAGTTGTAGGTTCCAGTTGAAGAGATAGCGTTGGGTTGAGCGAAGAAATGAGACTGCCTTGGAACGGGCCGTGTGCTTGTATTTATACTCCCGGGGGCTAAGCCGGGCGCGATATGCAGCGCGTCCCGAATTTGCCTGAGGCGAGGGTTTTCTGAGCTCGTGGCACGCGCTGAGTAATGCTCAGAAAATCTTAATATTCTTCATTATATTGGCAGTCTTGTATTCTTTATCTCAACCCAAATTACTTCTCTCTATCATATTTATTTATTTAGTTATTATGAAAACAAGAAAGAATATGGGGTCCCAGACCCAGTTATAATCGGGGAATTCTTACATATAATTCTTACATCTGAACATATATTTAAATTTATTAGTTTTTAATACAAAGAGGAGTCCGGGCTATCTTTCTGCGATATTTATTATTTTATTTTATCGGCCGAACTCCGTTAAAATTAACCAAAATATTGAATAAACAGTTATCCTGAGTTCTTAGCGTTGCTAAACAATCCGAGGAGGCTGGGATTGGTCCGAGCGACGACCAATCAAAACCACTCAGAGCCTTAGCAGGCGAGGGGAAATGAAGACTGGGGTAACGTCTGGTAGGGCATCGTAAATACTGCGCGGGGAGTATTTTTTAACCATTCCACAGTAGCGCTTCGTGGTGAGAGGTCCCACAAGACCCGTCCGGTATAGATACGCCTCAAGGATCTCATTTCTACAGCATTCATTCGACTTTCATCCTTTCTCTGCCAGTTCCGTTCCTCATTGCAATATATCAGGGCTGGTATCAGCACTCTATTGAGGACTGCTGGATACGTTTCTTTGGACATGTTTTTGTTAGCGCCAACCGTGTTTAGTCTTCCATTAATGGAATTTCCTGCATTCACCCTGCGTTTAAAATCCCCATCAGTATTTCCATCACTCGTAAACATACTACCCAAATACACAAACTCCTCGACCTGCTCCAAGTATTCATTATTCACAACTATATCGAACACTGTTTTCGTACTCTTTCAAACACTGAAACTTCATGACTTCAGATTTATGTACATTAATCATTAATTCATTCTTCATACATACTTCGTTCATCCTAGACACGAGAGACTGTAGGTCTTCCATACTAAAAAATGTAATTTAGTTATATGAAAAACATCGTTTTTTTAATGATTCCAGAGATTATATGCCCATGGACAACCTTGTCAGATAGGATTTTTTTTAAATAAGTAAATTTTTACACGTCATTTTAATGAAATTGCACCACGTCAGTATCAAAAATAGAAATTTTAATAATGTTATTATTAGGTTCGGCAAGTATTTCAGTGTTTTGTATTATTGTTGTATATTTCGGCGTTCAATGCAATTATCAAACTGCGGCGAGGACACACGGAGACGACATATTTATATGATTATATTTTTATCGCTGTCCATCGACCAAACAATATCTAGACAGTGTATGTGGATCTTAAAAACGCCACTCGAACCAAAATGGAACGGGAAAACATTTTTGAAAAAAGAACGTGGATTATCTCGTAGTTTACAAGAAGCATTGCTTGTTACCTTTTGTTGGTCTACATTGAGCAAATTTATCTGCCAGCAAGTTGGCTGACTTTATCGAAATCATTTTTCAAACACAAATTTGAGAGAGTAATAAGTATTTTAGATGAGAACTCTTGCAGACTTTATTATTGACAATTTATTAAACTAAATGAATACTTTAAAAAATATATACGTCACAGATCGTTTCGAGCGAGCGTTTCCAAAAAACAAACAAATGATAAAGTATTAAATTTCTTCTATCCGTTATTGTATGGAGTTGTGTGGGTTTCGTCACGTATGATGCATTCATATTACAACATTAGTTTTATCACAAAGTTTGCGCTCAACAATGCCTTTTCATATGGCGCGGCGACAAAGTTTCGAAGCGAGGCAACGGAATTCAATAAGGAGTTGTGTTTTGAAATTACTCCTAGGCGAGTCGAAATTATCGAACTCATTTGTATAATACTTCAAACCTAGTAGTTAACATATTTTTATTTACAAATATACATTTTAAAATGTTAAAATAATATTTTATTATTTTAAAATCAACAGTAATAATTTAAATTCTTATTACACCGGGTACTTACAAATTACGTCAAATTTGTCTTAATTAATTTATAATTTAGATGGTGTTACAAGACTGCAAAATGTTTAGATAGGTAGCTGCCCATTACATCTTTTTCTGGCCGGATTCTCGCAAGCTTTTTGGTTTTTTTCCTCTCTGAATGTTCGAAAATTTGTCACACTGTTAATAATTGGCATAGGAACGTTTGCGTATCCGAACGTATAATCCGAATATTCAATAAAATTAATCGTCTGGATAAAATTACACTTTGTCACTTCTTGACTGAAATGAGGAAAAAATTTTCCCCTAAATAATTTCTTAAATTGTGCATAAAGCCCCAATCTCACATATTGAACAAAACACTGAAGGAATAAGAATTTGTAAAAACTTCATACTTATTTTGGTTTAATTTAAATATATCGTTAGGTCAATTAACTGACACTGGAATTTTGATATACAGTCGTCACCTATTTAATTATTTATTTATACTGGTTTTTTTTACAGATATTCAATCAAATTTTTGGAATAACCCTGTAACAAAAATTCAGTTAAGATATATAATTAAAAAATTAACAAAAACTCACTTAATAGAATGCATAAAACATCAAATAAAAAAAAAGGAAACCCAGTCATATGATACATAATACAAAAAAAAACTAACTCAAAGGATACAAGAGACAGTACTGGTATTTCTTCTTTAGTCGTTTTCTCACCACTGAGGATCGTGACCCCCACTCTAATTGATATAAAATATAAACATACATAAGAGCTAGAGTTTTTTGCCCGTTGCACCCAACGGTTGTGATTAAAGTTTATTATTATTCTCAAATGTGAATTTATAGCGTTATGAATGCAAAATTTATTTTTGAATTTATTACTCCCTAATTTATATCATTTTTTGGCAACGATTTAATATTTTCGTAATAATATTATTATTAATTTAAGTTACCTGGATATTTCAAGAAACCGAATAGCATCTAAACTCTCTTAGTCTAACCTAATCTAATCTATCCTAACCTAACCTAACCTAACCGAACCTAACCAAAAACAAAACAAACCTAGCGTAACCAAATCAGAACTAACATAACTTAATCTAAATCATAAACTAAAACATAATATTATGGAATGCCTGCAAAGTTCACGTAGATTGGCGTTTTGCCCTTTGCAACCAGTGGAGATGATTATATTATACCATTATTTCCAAATGTTAATTCATGATTTTATGCTTGCAAATTGAATAATGATTTATTTGGTAGATGCCTACCGAATAACTCATTATTTAATTTCTTATTAAAAATATTTTTTATTAAAAATATAACAAAAAATCACAAAATTTATCAGTTTTAGTGGGTACTATAAAAAAAATTTTAAATCGTCTTAATATTTGGTGAAACAGCCTTTATTGGCAACAACGGCTTTAATACGCCCTGGCATGATTCCTATTAGTTTTATTTTTGTTTCTGGAAACGCTGGGTCATAGTGTCAGATCTCGATTACCTTTTCTATAATATCTTGCTTGTCACATTTGTCAACTAACATTTTTTTATGGAGTTTACTTACAATAAAATGTGCTTATCAAATAAGAAAAGATA
>JAHDVE020000011.1:0-10021 GCA_022606495.2 Halesus radiatus
GGACTGGGTGAGACCCAGACGCGATGCCAACTTAGCCACTAACATACTACTATGTATATCTCATTTCAATTATGGTTCACATTCTCCAATACAACGTTTTCTTTAATATGTATATTGATGTGTTGGTATACTAAACCAACTTCGGAATCACACAATCTTGATTTCAAAGTTATTAATTTTGTGACATTCATTACATTTAACGTGATCGTAGCGAAATCAACATTATAATCTAAGTTAACGGTTTCTACATATTCAGTTTTAAATTGACTTAATTTACTAAATCCTAAACGGAGCTTTTGACGCAATTTGTTACGGTGTCATCTCCCTGCCCGTTCCTTCGGAGAGTATAGGATGAGATTGGAGAGGGCACGGAGTTTAGAGAGAGAGAGGGTGGTGAAGAAACGCAGTGGTATTATTTTTCGTTATTGCTTAATTATTCGGATCGGAACTATGAAAGTGTGCCTAAATGGAATAATTTAAAAGTTACGTTTTTTTTTCAAATAAAGAACTTTAAATATTAGCGAGGAGATTTGTACTAAAATTGGTTAGGTACCTACCCACTTACTTTCTTGTGATTTTTTCTTACATATTTAAATATGTTCCATATTTAAAATGTTCAAAACAATTCGAGTAGCATAGAAATTGATTTGATAGATAAATTTTTGGCGGTAATGCACAGTTTCGGCGGTAAAAATACCACGGAAAAGTAGGGTTGAAAAACGTTTGAGATCGGTTGGAATTTTCAGTACTAAATTTAATAGGAAAAGGAAAAATGATTATCAATAAAAACGCATATAGATAGATTTTAATATTGCCAGTATATCAGTCAGAGATATCAGGCCATAGGATATAAGGATTTGGAATATTTTTCCGACACATTACAGATATTAGAATCACGGCACAGAATACATAATTAAATGTATCATATTGATTAGTGAATAAATGTTGACTTTAAAAAGAGTACCTTTCTAATTTCATTATTATTTTTGAATTAACAATTTATTGTATAACTTATGTACTTCCCCATTTTATTCCCTATATCCTTCCCCTTCCCACACCTTCAGCCTCACAAAATACCTCAATTGGGGATGCCATAGTTTCATTGACTCCAGACGGTTGGGAGCAGCTGGGACTCTGGGCAGCTGTGCGGTACTCACATAAAAAAAACTCTTTATAATGTATTTTTCATCATTGAATATAATATTAACAAATCTCAAATGAAATAGGAAGTAGAAATGACACAAAAAAATAAAAGGTAACGGTTGCATCTGGTACTCGAACCCAGGACCTATTGGTCTATCCGGGACCTACGCTCTAACTAATTGGGCTCTTGTCACCTCATTGCTCTCCATCATTTTTATCGATATCATACTTCAATTTAAGAAATATTAATATCATCTTTAATTAATTCTCATGCATTTTTTAATGCTATCTATCTATATTCCCTGCAAGATTCTACCCGAATTTATTTACAATCTAGATAGTGTCTCGGATGTATCCGATTTTTATTTTCAAGGACATCTATTGACTTTTTCTTCCAGTCCAGAATTGAGATTCAATTTTTATTGGAATAACTTATTGAAGGTTTGTTCTTTTTATTTTCAGTGTCATATTTCATTTGAGATTTGTTAATATTATCTTCAATGATTATAAAAAAAAATGTTTTTTTTTCGTTTTCAGGTGAAAATATTAAAAGAGTTTTATTCAAATGCATAACGTTAAACCTAAAAACAAATTTGGGTCGCGCAGAAAAATAAAAAATATGGTTTACAACCGTCATAAATAAACGTATAATACACAAAGAAAAAAAGTCAATAAAATCTTCGTATGAAAAAAGATCCGACTCATAAATAAATCATCCCTTGTTGGCAATAATTCTCCTGCATAAGAATGTATCCACCTTTAACGGTAGAAAGGTATAGCTGAGGGTAGCTTGATATAGCTAAGGGTAGCAATTTATAGCTAGGGGTAGATTTCAGTGGAACCTACCTGAGCTTCGGGCAAGCGCCGCCGGAGTAATGATTTCCGCTTCCAAAGCACTTTACTTTGTTATTCCGATAATGTACCGGCCTAGCAGAGATGAAGATCTCCCAGCATCTATTGATGCGGTCTAAGGGGGTCTTAATGCATGGACTGAATGGCTTTTGTTATACTTTATTACTTATTTTTGGATGAATATAAGTTTGGTTTGTTTACAATGCTTGTGTTGTTGGCGAAGTGAACCCATGTTTTTTTTAACATTATTACACACATGACCCTCTGAGGAAAATAATTTCCCCCAGGGCTTTTGGCATCTTTAAGGATGCTATGTGGGATTTTTTTTGGGGAGAGAAGGGACTGAATATGAAGAGCCCCATGTTGTAAGAGGGAGGAAACACAGAGGCCGGCAAGTCGTTCCACAGCTGGGCTCTTTGCGAGTCGTAGAAACGACGCGTTCTCATTTAACAAATGTCAATTGCTGCCGAAGGGATCAGTGACGCTGCTTCCTCAGAGCATCTTCCATTGAATTACCAGTGGAATAAGGACAGCCGTACTCTAAACATTGCAATCAGTTTGTTAAGTTAGGGGAATCGATCAAATGGACGGCCCGTTTCTGCACAGCTACGAAGGTTTTTTCCGGTATTTTGAGGGCTCCAGACTAGAGGTGGCTGCCAAATTCAAGAGCGTTCAAAATTCAAGAGAGTTCAAAAATGTGTACTATGAAATATTAAAGATGTCGAAAAAGTACAAGTAAAGACTCTTATGTTCTGAAATGCGATAAAGAGTGAAGTTTTTTTCGATAATTTATCGACTATAAAAAATAATGGTATTTTTAAGCATTCTGTTCCAAAAAGCAGTTTCCAAATGCTAATATATTTTATGATCCCGTAATAAACCATAATATTTTTCAAGTCTTAATCGTTTTGGTTCGGCCAAAAAACGTCTTATATGAATACCGCACAAAAGTCCCAACGGCTCCCGACTTTCCAGAGCCAACGGGACTATGGAATCTCCAATTGGGTTATGTTGTGATACTCAAGCCAGTGGGGAAAAGAAAGAAATGGATCCCAAATGCGGTTGAAGCTATTTCAAGCAACGTTTCAATTCTGAATAGTGTTTTTTTTTTACCAGGGCGATACTGATAGCATATGCATTTTTTGTATTATTTATATGTGAAATAACTCAAATTAATTAATCATTGACGATGACAATATTAACGAATCACAATGAAACATGAAACAGAAAAGATACCGAAAATTAAAAGGTAACTGTCTCATTTGAGACTCGAACCTAAATCCTCTAGTCTTACAGAGACTGGCGTCTTTACCAATTGAGCTGTTGAGACGTTATTATTTTCGGTCATTTTTATCGATCTCATATTTCAATTTAAGAGGAACGGCTGCGCGGCCTGTTTCATACAATACATAATTTTAGATTTGAGGTCAAAATACTCACCTAAAGCTAATGGTATATTTTTTTAATTAAAGGTTTATTAAATATCTACTATGCATGACAAGTATTTTATTTATCTTTGTTTTATCTTATGAAATATCGGCTATTAAAGTAATTGGTTTAAAAAAAATTTAAATAAGCATTATGGGGGACTTTAAATTAAATTAAAAACGACCAATTTATGGTGGAATACAAATTTGCCATACAGAATTTAAAATATCGACCTGAAAAATTCTTTTTTTTTTTTAATTTTTTTAAAAATATTTTTATTTACGTAGTAATTTTACATAGCAAATATGATATTTAAAAAATGTATATATGATAAACCTGCAAATAATTTTCTAAGCTGCCTCTAAAATTATGATAAAAGTTTTTTTTTTCATGGCGCATACTTCAAAATTTAAAACGAAAATAAAAAACAAACTTAGTTATGTACTAGATATTTACTAAGCCTTTAATTAAAAAAATATAGATCACTCAGTTTGGATGGGTATTTTGGCCTTAAATCCAAAATTACGTTTTGTAAGAAACAGTTAGCGCAGCCGTTCCCCTTAAGAATTATCAATATTATCCATTGTATTATCCTATTACACAAGGAGCTATATAAGATTCAATAAGTTATTCCAATAAAATGAACAGATTAATTAAATGGGCTTTAATTCGCATGCCGGAATATGAACCCGCAACTTCTGAATTCGTTATAATGGATCTTAACCGCTCGACGGCGTTGAGTACATTGCAGAAAAAAAAATCACAGTTCAAAGTCAGTGAAAATTCTCGCAATTTAAACGAAAGAGTTCACTTGCTATTTTTAGCACTTCTCACTACCCCCGACACGAACGAGGCAGACGAAATTTATTACGAATCGGAAATTAGCTTTAGCGATTGAAAAACCGATTAGATCTACACCTATATGTCCATGAACGCCTCGTATGAACATGAAATCGTGCGACCGAGTACCCATACTCAATATGAGTAATTAAGCGGTCACCTCTCTTGTGAACGTGTTTCGGAACTGTATAATTTCCATGCGAAATGTTCAACAACAGATGTCCAAAACGGCTTTTAAAATTGAAGCGAGTATTTTTCAGGATTCCGTGTTAATTTATTACTTCATCACTCTGTTGCCCCGCGTCCTACACCCATCAATTCCCCCAACTCCCTCAGAACCTCCCCGAAATCTCCCATTTCCCCCCATACCCCAACAACTTTCTTTTTACCCCGCGGTAATACGACACCCAAACGTATAAATAATACATATTAAATTGCGAATCTAATAATGAATCACCGTTTTTCGTTAAAGGTAGCCTTTTCTTTTTATAAGGTAGGTACTGTATTTTAATTACAGTGTGAAATTGAGTCTTCTTCTTTTTCGTATGGTGGAGGAGATTTGGTAGGGGTTATTCAGCCTATCGACGCTATCGGGAGTCACTTGGTTCAGCACAGATGTACATTGGGAAAGTAATTAAGAGGACATTCTCCTACGATGTGTTCTGTTGTTTGAATGTGTCTGCATTCACAAAGTTCGGAATCCTTTAGTCCCCATTTATGCATCATATACGCACAAGGGTTGTGACTGCACCGGATGTGATTGAAAGAGATCTAAGTCTTCCGAGGGAGAAAGAACCCTGACAATTTAATAGTAAAATCTACAAAAAATTGCTTGTTTTTCACGTACGAGGTATGCCACTGAGTTCACTTACGACTCTTCAGGTCGTTATAGAAGCAGTCCTTTGCCTTCAGTCCAAAAAACGTTTCCTGGATGTCAGGCGGCTGGCCGAGAGGTTTACGAGATCATCTTGAAGTGGAATATTACTATTTATGGCGTTTTTGTATTCCCCGAGAGCTGATAACTCTCGTCTTAGATTGGGTACATGTTCGAGAGAACAGTGAGGTGGAGGAAAGTGTTCCACTCACCGTGCGAATAACAATATTTAGTTGCACGTCGATCTTCTGTGTGTGTGCTTCTTGCCCATACTGGAGTATAATATTCCTCTACCGAGTAGATCAAAGTAATCGTAGCTGATCACGTCGTAACCCCAGCCAGTTCCACCTAGTTTTCTAATGATATTTATACGAGTCTTGATTTTTTTGTTAACATTTTCCAGATGGGAGCTTTACGTTAGGCTTCTATCCAGTGTTACGCCAAGATACCGAGTACTTCTTTTATGAGAAATGGTATATTCTCCAAATTGTGTATTAAGCGTAGCACTTACACGCGAGTTGCTTAGATGGAAGGCAGCTGCAACTGTTTTTGTTGCGTTTGCTTTTAATTTCCAGTCGGTAAAGTATTGTTCCATGACAGGGAGTCATGCTGGACTGTTATGGCAATATCAACTGCATAAATAAATTTTCTTTCCTTGCTTTCTGGAAGGTTCGTTATATACAAATTGAAAAGGGCCGATCTCTTTGCGAGTCTATTTTATATTTTATAAGTCCTACTTTTCTGAGTTCCTATGTAAACTTTCATGGTGTCGGTAAAATTGAGTGCTTCTTCAAGAAAGCTTGTGTCTATATTTAACCCCCTCCCTAAAATACTAACCCCAATTTAACGTCCGAAAATTTACACCAAATTTTAAAAACTGAATGCTTCTACTATATAATATTTAGATGTATTTCACATTGATTTTCTCTATTATTGTGTAGTTTTATATTGGTAGATACTCTCAGTATTGACGGCCTCCATGGTCGAGGGGTAAGGCTCTCGACTACGAATCCGAAGGTCGCGGGTTCAAATCCCGGCGTGCGCAAGTAAATTTTATTTAATTAATTTGTGTTGTTTCACAATTAATTAATTTAAAATAATATATAACATATTTGCGAACGTTCCAGAGTGGAAGATACTCTCAGTATCGCCCTGGTGAAAGACCACCATTCAGAATTGAAACGTTGCTTGAAATGGCTTTTAGCCGTGTTTGGTGACCAGATCTGAATAGCCAGGTATTTTACCACCTTCCTCTCCCCCTTCTCCTTCCCCTTCCCAATACCTTCAGCCTCACAACATTCCCCAATTGATGATGCCATAGTCTCACTGGCTCCAGACGGTTGGGAGCAGTTGGGACTCTTGTGCGGTATTCATGTAAAAAAAAAAAAAAGTATTGCTCTGGAAAAAGACCACCATTCAGAATCGAAATATTGCTTGAAATGGCTTTAGTTGTGTTAGGTAACCAAATTTGAATAACCAGGTACTTCTTCTTTCCTTCCTCAGTCCCTCCCCCACTCCCTTCAGCGTTACAATCCCAATTAGGGTCGCCATAGTCCCACTGACTCTGAACACAACAGCATTTGGAACTCTAGGACAATATTGACAACTTTTAGTATTATGGATTTCTTTTATTTATCCCATTTTAGTCAGAAAAAAACAGTAGGCAATATTAGTTAATAGACATTTAAAAATAAACACCTTAAAGGTGCTTTAAACATAGCCATCTGATCAAATAATTGAAAAAAATAGAAATTTGTTAGAAAATTCACTTCTTTTTGTTTTTTTTTTTCATATACAAATACATTTGTTTTTCTATTTACATAATTACGAATTGCGAGGTAATTCAGGATATTAATTCTTTTTGTGTTTAATTTGTAGAACTCCATTTCAGTATTTTGAAATTTAATATAAATCAAATTTAATAATGTTACTATTAAGCTCTTCAAGTATTTCAGTTTTTATTATTGTGACAGCTGTTTCGGCGTTCAAGGCCAAATTGAAAATCAAATCAAATTAGGCAGATGTTTTAAGAGATGTTTTTAAGTCAATAAAATATAGTATTAAAAATTACAATTTTACGATAGCTTGATTTTGACAAATTACGTGAGACGTGAAACTTCATTGCGTGAATCTAAACATAGTATATTACTGATATCCATGTTTCACAAACCCGACAAACATAGCAGTACAGCTGTCGTAACAATTTAATATCATATCATGGGAGCCAAAATCATGGATTGTACGTGATATCTACACCATAAACTATTTTGTTTGAGTTCATCACGTATTCTTATGACGTCAAGAAATATTTTCAGGTATTTATCACATCTCCACATTCGTCGGTAGATCCCATAAGATCATTGTAAATATTGTATTAGGATCGTGAAATACGAATAGTAGATATTAGATATGGTAAGAGATAAAATTCCGAACGAAGAGAAGTGTTCATGATCGAATATTCGGTTCGTGATAAGAATAAAGTTACCTTCGAGTAGAGCCTTAGAGAATCTAGTAAGTGTTCACAAGTCGAACTATAAGGCCCTGCTGAAACCGAAACCCGATAAATCTGGTACTTACATTGATAGGATTAAAATCACGAATAGTGGGTGATATTATATCGTTAAGGTTAAACTTAGAATGAATATGAAAATTCTCATTACTTAACATGGACAAAGTAATTTCAATCACTGTTTAGATTCTGAATAGTGGCTTTTCAATAAGGCGAACTCTGAAAGTTTCCGCAAATATAGTAAGTATTAATAAACCATTTAAAAATATCTTAAGGATGCATAGTTTATGGTTTAGGAGAGAAAGAGGTGATAGAAAGGACTGAAGAAACAGGAGGATATCACGGAAATTGAATAGGTCTACCTTGTTCGTGGATATCTTCTAGCACTTAATTCACCTCACGGAAACTTCACTGCAATCCAGAATTGGCCAGTTGCTCCGGTCGCGGCGTTGAACACTTTTTGTTACTGCTTAGATGGTTTTGGTATGTAGAGCGAATGAATGAAGAATGGAGTGTAAGGATAATATATGACGTGAATGTGAATGGAAGAAAAAGCTGGAGATGTCCAAGGAAGACATGGCACGATCAACTCAATCAAATACTTGAAAAGAATGTATGAGACATTGTATGAATGTGAATGAAGCCAGAAGTGTATGCCAAGATCGAGTTGTATGCCAAGATCGAGTTGTATGAGACATTGTATGAATGTGAATGAAGCCAGAAGTGTATGCCAAGATCGAGTTGTTTGGCGGTCCTTCCTCTCTGCCTACCCCAGCGAAAAAACGGTGTGATAGTTAGTTAGTTACTTGTTTTTTGGCGGGTACGGATACGAAATAAGAAATGGAATACATTATTTTTGTAGAGTTAAAGAATTCTTCCAAGAAACATAAATTAAACATTATTCTTTATAAAAATAAATTACAATGTAACACTAACACATAACTACAGTATGTATATATATCTTTAAACCCGAAATTAATCTCTGGAACTGAAACCATATGTAATTCGCCTATGTTGAAAGTGGTTAACTTCACTATTCTCTCATGGGATAAATATACTCATGGGAGATTCTTTTTTTATGCTCCGAACGCGAAAACTTCTGCTCTTCAGAGTGCGCCAAACCACATTACGACTCAATTGCTTAACGATGCTGCATTTGCCGTTGCCATTTTCCAAATCACATACAGATAGTTTAGCGACTATCTTTTGATCCATGTCACAAAATAATTGTAAAACTGACCCCGTAACTTTAAGGCCGCTCTCTGACGGTCCGGTAGGGAATCGACATAAACTGGGTGCAGCAAAAATATAATACTTCTGGGTCTGCGGTGATTTGTAGCCGCCAGTAAATTGTCGGTATTGCAGATGTCTGTTATCACATTTACCGCTGAATGTTATCGAATCTATTAAAGTCGAAATCGAAAAAATGTCGAGTGAATCAATTGAAGGCGAGGCTCTGTAATGCTATTTATTCCTTCGAATGAGACAAAAAAATTATAACCCAGGGGGAATCCGGGGGTCTTGTAAATCAATAAATTCCAAAAATGACACTATTAAATGGTACATAATAAAAATTAAAAAAATAATCTGCTAAATAACAAAATATACAAAAAAAATTGAATTCGTTTATGGGAGATATTTGACGGTCTCCTGTTTCCAAGTGAAATTCAAGGGGGACTACTCCACCCAGACAGCCATGTTACTAATAATAGAATTATTTTATAGACGTAGTCTGCTCCATAAGGTTCCCACGCGGTGGCGGAGAAGTGCCCTGGAAGAGTGCATTACTCAACTATTCAGGAATATTTGCGTAGCGCTGCAGTATCTAGGTAGGCGGAATACTTGATGATAGGCGTTATTGGGACGAATTATAATCTGCTCACAGTTCATGTAACATGTTCCGCTATATCAATATTGTCTCTCCACTATGCTCAAGAATAAGAATACACTGTTTTAGATTAGAATCCTTTTTGTTTTTTGCGTAACTTAAATTATTTTGCGCATTGGAATTCTTATCGCTGGTAATAAATAATTATTTTAATATTACGTGTTAATTACTTTTTTATATATATAAATACCTACATGTTTCGGAAGCAAAGTTTCCTTCACCAAGATAAACAATATAGTTATTAATTTCTGAATATTAAAAAGTTTATTAATTGATAAACTAAAGTTCTTAAAAACTTAAGACAAGATTTTTGTGCATAGCGCAAAGGGAAAAAAAATATTTTTATAAACAATAATTATTAGCCTGAAACACTCATCCAAATTGAAAAAAAACCTTTCCGAGCAAAGATAAATGTCGCCGACAGGACTCGAACCTGCACCCTTCTGATGTCCGGTCAGATGCTCAACGGTAGAGCATCTGACCGGAC